>PVIA01004393.1:0-139859 GCA_004024845.1 Tonatia bakeri | reverse complement strand
TATAGAGATACTTTTTAAAAAAACTAAAATGTTTTGATTAAATTAAGATTCCAATAACTTTGAGTCATATTTTTCTGAATTTTAATATAATGCAAATAGAACCAAAACTCACAATTTAATAAAACATTAAGTTCCACTGACACAAAATCTAGGTTAATTTTTATAAATTATTGTCATGATTTTAATTTTAAGTTTATTGTAAGTATTTCTGAAAACTTTCATTTGGGATAATTTTCCATTTTATTTATTTATTTATTTATTTATTTATTTATGTATTTGTTTTTTATTTTACTGGGGTGACATTGGATAATAAGATTATATAGGTTTCAATTGTATCTACTACACATGATCTTCACATCGCATTTTGTGCTCAACATGCAAAATCAAATCATCTTCTGTTATCACATATTTCACCTCCTTTTTATTTTACTACCTCCTTATCACACTTCCATCTGGTAACCATCAAACTGTGGTCTGTGTCTATGTTTTTTCTTGTTTGTTCATTTGTTGCTTTTTGTTTTATATCCCACATATAAGTAAAATCATTTGGTTCTTAAATTTTTCTCTTTGATTTGTTTTGCTTAACATTACATACTCAAGGTCCATCCATGTTGTCCCGAATGGCATTATTTCATCGTTTTTACTTTAAATGTTTTATTTACTTATTTATTTTTAGAGAGAAGGGAAGGGGAGGAGAAAGAGAGGGAGAGAAAAGCCGATGTCTGAGAGAAACATAGATAGATTGCTTCTTGCACATGCCCCACCTGGGACTGGCCTGCAACCCAGGCACGTGCCCTGACAGGGAATCAAGCCAGCAGGGACCTTAACGTTTTGCCGGACAATGCCCCACCAACTGACCACACCAGTCGGGGCTATTTTATTTTTCTTTTGGCTGAGTAGTATTCATTGTATATAATACTTAAAATATAGTATATGAAATTATAGTTTATTAAACATGTTTTATTTTACTTTAATATGACTTTAAAAAATCTGAAAAAAGGAAAATGATATGGAAATGTTGTAGTATCTGCTTCATAACTATATAAATCTGGATTTGAATTCCTGTCGTAGCAACTGAAAATTGGGGAAGGGTTTTTAGGAGCATCTATAAACAACACATGGACAAAACCAAAGTGTGGTAAGAGCAAGGATGGTAAGTGGGGATGACTGGGGTGGGGGAAATGGTGAGGGGAAAAAGGAGACAACTGTATTTGAACAATTTAAAAAATTTAAAAAAGAAAATTTGGACACTTTGTTTACTTTCTCAGTGAAGCATTTTTTAACTGAAATTGCTGTAGTATTTTACATAAGTTTTGTTGTAGATTAAAATGTAAAAATATAGTAAAGTAACTTAACTCAATACTTGGCACATAAGGAGAGCTTTATGAAATAGTAACAGCTCTGAATTCAACAGCTTTATATAATCTTTCATGCGTTCAATGCATATCATGTAATTTTTGTTTCTTAGTTTGTTTCTTAGATATAATCACCCTGAATATTTCAAACTGTCATCTTGCTAAAGTGCAGAGACTTTAAACAGCATTCTTTTAATAGCAGCGAAAGAAAAGGGTTTTTACTGCCTCTTGGGCTTCACGACAAATCACAGAGTGCTTCAAGGTCTCATAACAAAAGCCGAATGGTGGTATGGCTTTTCTGTTTCAATAAGTGGAAAGCCATAGGAACTGACACAGTTCATTCCACAGTGTTCCCTCCAATCTTCTGTGGATGCTTTTATGTATTTTATTGATTGTAGAAAGAAGAAAAGCAGAGAAAACAAATAAACAATACTTCCTGATTCTGTATAACCAGGTACATGGTTGAGGTCTATGTGTTTACATATACCTATGCATATACAGGGAATTCATAATAAAAGAAAAGCCCTGCAAATTTCTGATTTTGAAGAAAAATGTGTCACAGAATGCTCTGGGAATATATTTTTAAATGTGATTAAAATTTGACCATAACTTTAGATCAAAAATAAAAATTGAAAATATAAAATGTCTCTGAGATATGTAAGAGAAATGTTTACTCATATCTCAGGCTTTATTATACTTAGAAGCTGAAGAATCAGAAAGGAGAATGAAATAAATGATAAATTTAACTGAGAAGGAAAAAATAATTCAAAATGAAGTCACACTTAGCATTTTCTGTCTGAACTAAGCCACGAGCTTTACATGTTATGGACAGAAATCATAAATATGCTAAACACAAATATAAAAATACTAAAAATCTAGCCCGAGCTAACAATAAACGTCATAGTCACAGAAAATCCAGTAACAGATTATTAAAAACTTAAAAGTTAAGAATTGTTTTCATTATAATTTTATCCAGAGAGCCATGCAATAATACTACTTCCTAATGAAATTGCATTTATTATCTTTATATTCCTTTAGGTCCAACCAATTAATAAAGAGATAAAAAAAAAGAGATGGTAATCCTGAACAGCTAGAGAAAAGAGGAAACAATACGCAATACTTGGATTCTATAAAAACATCACTATTCATTAGGAGAAACAAGTATTTGTTAAATTCATGAGAGAGAAAGTTAATTTCCTGTTGAGGGGTAAAAGATTCTCAAACAAAAACATGCTGCATGTATGATGAAATTAATGTTAAAGGGAATGAGTCACATGGGTATCACCATAATCAGTACTTTTTATGATGATTCCAAGTCATCCAGAAAAATTTAAATTATATATCATATACTAAAAAAGGTAGCATTCAATGTTGTATAACTTCACATAGTTTTTAATGACTTCACCTTGGCTTTATTAGTCCATCTGCCTAATAAATCTGATCTTCCATTCTGCAACAAAAATTACATATCTACTCTTCAACTGCCTTGTCCAGATTCATAATTCCCATATAATCTCACTGCCCGAAGAGAATCTTGCCTATGTTTTCTCTTTGTTCAGGAAAATTCTCAAGTGTGTTCTGCACTGTTTCCCTGAGTTCTACTTGTCCAAAATTGCCCTTATTTAATAATACATTCTTTATTTATTTGTTTCTGTCTACTGCCAAAATTCTCTACCTCCCTACTAGTTTTTTGTAAGATTACCTTACACAGCCCTGGCTGGCGTAGCTCAGTGGATTGAGCGCGGGCTGCGAACCAGGCATCGCAGGTTCGATTCCCAGTCAGGGCACATGCCTAGGTTGCAGGCCATGTCCCCCAGCAACCGCACATTGATGCTTCTCTCTCTCTCTCCCTCTCCCTTCCCTCTCTAAAAATAAATAAATAAAATCTTTAAAAAAAAAAAAAAAAAGATTACCTTACACAGCTTGTTCACTATTCCTTTACAGGGTCTGCTTCTGACAACCCAACTGAAGACACACAAGTTCTAATTAAATGTATAAAAAATTTTGACTTTGGATTTTAGGATTTTGGGCACACAAGACAATATACAGATGATGTATCATAAAATTGTACCTATACATGAAACCTATTGTACCTATAGGTTTCAAGTGTTCAATAGTAAAATTGAAACCTATATAATTTTTTATTTTACTTTTTAATTTTATATATATTTTATGCTATTATAGTTGTTCTTGCTTTTTTTCTCCCTTTCCCTACCTCACCTCAGTCCCACCCTCTTCACTCCCCAAGCCAATCCCCATACTGTTGCCTGTGTCCATGGCTCATGTATAAATGTTCTTTGGTTAAACGCTTCATCATCTTTCATCCGGTCCCTTCCCTCCCTTCTGGCAGCTGTCAGTCCATTTTATGTTATCTAAGCTCCTGTTGCTATTTGGTTTATTGTGCTCATTATATCCCACATATAAGTGAGATCATTTGGTATTTTTCTTTCACTGACTGGTTTACTTCACTTAACATAATTTTCTACAGGCCCATTTGTGCTGTTGCAAAATGTAACTTCTTTTTTTATTATTATCCCAAGAAGTGGAATAATAATAAAAGGTTCAAAGGGCATTGCAGTTTTAATTTTTTAAGGTTATCTAGTATTGTTTTCCACAGTGCCTACACCAGTTTGCATTCCTACCAACAGTGCACTAGGGTTCCTTTTCTCCACATCCACGCCAACACCTGTTTGTTGTTGTTATTGTTGATTTATTGATGGTAGCCATTCTGACATGTGTAAGGTGATATCTCTTTGTGGTTTTAATTTGCATTTCTCTGATGATTAATGACATTGAGCATTTTTTCATATATCTACTGACCATCTGTATATTCTCTTTGGAGAAATATCTATTCAGGTCTTTTGCCTTCCCATTTCTTCATTGGATTGTTTGTCTTCCTGCTGATGAGTTGCATTAGTTTTTTGTATATTTTGAAGATAAAACCTTGCCAGATATATAACTGGTAAAAAATATTCTCCCATATAGTGGGTTTCCTGTTCATCTCACTGATGGTTTCATTTAGCTGTACAGAAGGTTTTAATGTGATGTATTCCCATTTGTTTAATTATGCTATGTTTCCAGTGCCTTGGAAGTTATATTGGTAAAAGTATTCTACATTTATTTCTGAGATTTTAGTATCTGTGTTTACTTCTAAGATTTTTATGGTTTCACGGCTTACATTTAAGTCTTCTTTCAATTTTCAGTTTATTTATCTGCATGGTGTCAGTTGGTGGTCTAGTTTCATTTTCTTGCATCTACCAGTCCAATTTCTCAACACCATTACTGACGAGACTGTTTTTGCTCCATTGTTCATTCTTGCCACCTTTGTCAAATATCAATCACTCATATAGGCTCGGGTTCATTCCTGGACTCTCTGTTCTGTTCCATTAATTCACATGTCTATTCTTGTGCCAGTACCAAGCTGTTTTGATTACAGTGGCTTTTTGTTTAGTTTGATATCAGGAGTTGTGATACCTCCAGCTTTGTTCTTCTTTTGTAAGCTGGCTGAGGCTACATGGGATCTTTTTTGGTTACATATAAATTTTTGAAATATTTAGTCAATTTCTGCAAAGTATGCCATTAGTATTTTCATAGAAATTGCCTTGAATGTATAGATTGCTTTGGGAAGAATGATCATTTTAATAATGCTAATTCTTCCAATCCATGAACATAGTATATGCTTCCACTTATTTGTACCTCTCTTGATTTATTTCTTCAGTGCCCTGTAGTTTTCTGAGCACAGATCTTTTATCTTTTAATTTAAATTTATTCCTAGTTTTAAAATTTATTCCTACCTTTTGTTGTTGTTGTTCCTAGCTTTTTAAATTTATTCCTACCTTTTGTTGTTGTTCCAATAATAAATGGAATCGTTTTCTTAGTTTCTCTTTCTGATAGCTCATTGGTATATACAAATGCCATCAGTTTCTCAGTATTAATTTTGTATCCTTGTACTTTGCTAAATTCATTTACTAGGTCTAATGGTTTTGGTGGAGTCTTTAGGGTTTTCTACATGCAATATCATGTCATCTGAGACTAATAACAGCTTTACTTCCTGCTTTCCAATTCAGATGTCTTTTATTTCTTCTTCTTGTTTGATTGCTGTGGCTAAGACTTACAGAACTATGTTGAATAAGAGTGGTGAAAGTGGTCATCCCTGTCTTGTTCCTGATCTCAAGGGGAAATTTATAGTTTTTGCCTATTGAGAATGATGTTAGCTGTTGGTTTTTCATATGTGGCTTTTATTGTGTTGAGATACGATCCCTCCATTTCCATTCTGCTAAGAGTTTTCATCATAAATAGATGCTGGATTTTATCAAATGCTTTTTCTGCATATCATTTATATGATGATGTGATTTTTGTCTTCCATTTTGTTTCTGCGATTAATCATATTTATTGATCTGTGAATATTGTATCAAACTTGCATCCCAGGGATAGATCCCACTTAATTATGGTGTATAATCTTTGAATGTATTGCTGGATCCAGTTTGGAAATATTTTGTTGAAAATGTTAATGTCTATGTTCACCAGGGATATTGACCTCTAATTTTCTTCTTTTGTTGTGTCTTTACCTTGTTTTCAAATGAAAATAATATTGGCCTCATAGAAGGGCTTGGAAGTCTTCCCTCCTCTTGAAGGTTTTGAAATAGTTTGAGAATCAGTGATAGTTCTTTAAATGATTGGTAAAATTCACCTGTGGTCCAGGCATTTTGTGTGAGGGAAGTTTTTTATTACTTCTTCAATTCCATTCATTATTATTGGTCTAATCAGGTTTTATGCTTCTTCCAGTTTCACTTTTGAGATATTGTATTGTTTCTAGAAATTTATTTATCTTGCTCAGCTTGACTATAACATGTTAATTTGCTCAGGTTGGCATATAGTTGTTCATAGTAATTTCTTATAATACCTTGCATTTCTGTGATTTCAGTTGTTATTTCACCTTTTCATTTTGATTTTATTTATTTGGGTCCTCTCCTCTCCTTTTTTATGGGTCTGGTAAAAGGTTCATCAATCTTATTTATCTTTTCAAACAACCAGCTCTTGGTTTCTTTGATCTTCGATATCATTTCTTCATTCTCTATGTCATTGATTTCCACTCTGACCTTAATTATTTCCCTCCTTCTACTTGCTCTGGGCTTTGTTTATTGTTGTTTCCCTATTTCTTCCAAGTGTAGATATTGTTTATTTGAGATTTCTTGCTTCTTGAGGTAGGCCTATAGTATAATGAACTTCCCTGTCAGAACTGCTTTCACAGTGTACCATAGATTCGGGTTAATTTTCATTTATTTCTAGGAATTTTTAATGTCCTCCTTGATCTCATTGGTTACTCATTCATTATTTAATAATATTCTATATAGCCTCCATATATTTGAATGTTTTTGAGTCTTTTTATTGATGTTGATTTCTAATTTAATGTCATTGTGATCCAAGAAAATGGTTGATGTGATTTCAATTTTCTTGAATTTTTTAAGGCTTATTTTGCAGCCTAATATGTGGCCTATCTTTGAGAATAACCCATGTGCACTTGAGAAGAATGTATATGCTTCTTTGCGGTGAAAAATTATGTAAATATCAATTAAATCCATTTGATCTAGTGTGTTGTTTAATGCCTCTGTATCCTTGTTGATTCTTTCTCTGGGAGATCTGTCCATTGTTGACTATGGGGTTTTGAAATTACTTATTTTGACAGTATTTTTGTCGATATCTTCTTTAAAGTCCACCAATACTTTTTTTTAAATAATTAAGTGGTCCTGTATTGGATGTATATATATATGTTTACAAGGGTTATGTCCTCTTGTTGGACCAGTCATTTTAGGATTATGTAGTGTTCTTCTCAGTCTCTTTTTATGACCTTTATTTTGGTCTTTTGTCAGATATAAGTATTACTACTCCTGCTTTTTCTCTGATTCCATTTGTGTAGAATAGTTTCCTCTATTCCTTTACTCTCATCCTGTGGAGACCTTTTTTTCTAAGGCGAGTCTCTTGTAGACAGCATATATATAGTTCATCTTTTCTAATTCATTTGGCTACTCTATGTCTTCTAATTGGAGCATTTAATTCATTTATATTTAAGGTTACTATAGATAGGTACTTATTTATTGCCATTTTTACATTGTATCTACGTTTTTCTCTCTATCTCTATTTCTTCTTCTTATGGAAGTTCTTTTAACATTTCTTGCAATGTCGGTTTGGTAGTAGTGAACTCTTTTAACCTAACTTTGTCTGGGAAGCTCTTTATTTTGTCTTAAATTTTATATGGTAGCCTTGCCAGGTGGAACAATCTAGGATGCATGTTCTAAACTTTCATTTCTCTGAATATTTCCTGCCAATATCTTCTGACTTCTATGTTTCTGTTGAGAAATCAGCTGAGATTCTAATGAGGGTGTCCCTTGTATGTAACTGATAGTGTCTCTCTTCCTGCCTTTAACACTCTTTCTTTGTCTTCAAGCTTTGTCAGTTTAATTATGATGTGTCTTGGTGTAGATTTCTTTAGGTTTATTTTTATTGGGACTCTTTGTCCTTGTGAACTTGTATGCTCTTTTCCTTCAGCAAGTTGGGCAAGTTCTCCACCAATATTTATTCAAATAGGTTCTCTGGCTTTCTCTCACACTCATCTCTTTCTGACATTCCTATGATACAGATGTTGTTATGATTGATGTTACCTTAAAGGTCCCTTAGATTTTTCCTCATTTCTCTTAATGCTCTTTTCTTTTTTATTTTCTCTTTGAATGGGTATTATCATCTTGTCCTTTAATTCTCTGATTTGATCTTCTGCTTCATCTAACCTACTGTTGATTCCTTCAAGCAAATTCTTCATTTCAGATATTGTAATATCTACTTCTGACTGGTTCTTATTTATGGTTTCTATAACCTTTTATTGCTTACTATCACTTTATGTAACTTCTCACTGAGATCATTTATTCTTCTCCTAAGGTCTTTGAATATCCTTATAACCATCATTTTTAACTCTGCATCTAGTATTTGTGTTGCTTCCATTTCATCTGTAGCTTAATTATTTTTATGGGAATTTCCTTTGTTCTTTTGCGTGGGGCATTTTTTTATCACCTCATTTGATCTCTGTGTGTTAGGTGTTCATGCCATATCTGTCACCCAAAGCTCTTTGATTGTTTTATGCCAAAGGTGTCTTGTAGGGATCAGTTGCCCAATCCTTCAGAGCACCTAACTTCATGAATGGGAGTGTTTCTTGTGGGTCCTGTAACCCCAGTTGTAACTGAGTCTTAAATGCTGGCAGCTCTTTTGTGAGCAGAGTTATTTGTCAGGCTGGGTGACTGTAAGTATAACCCTTGACCTCCACATGTGGGATGTTATACAGGATGCTACCTCTTGACGAGACGTTGTTCCCAGCTGGGTCTAGAGCCTGCAAGAATCTCCCTTTGGGTGCAACGATTGAGTGACTAGTTGGTTTGAGCTTTGGTATGGGCTGAACTCCATCATTAATTTTGTTGGTTCTGGGTCTAGTTGAGTGAGATTCAGAAACAAATTGCTTTCAGATGTTGTGTGTAATTGGTCCTAGGCTATCTCTCTTTAGCTACTAGGCTGTTCACTGAGTGTGTCTGTGTTTGCTGGACCTGCTTGTACATATGAGGGGCCAATATATGTAATAGAGTCAGCTCTTTCCAGCTTCAAGATGGTGGCAGCTCCGTACAAAAGTTGAGGTTCCCCAAGGTCAACCTCCTCCTTTCAGCCTCCTCTGCCCTTCCCTGAAATTACCTCTTTGTTCTCCAGAGCTTTTTGATGAGGGTCTTTAAGCTGAGACCAGGTCTGTCGAGATAGGGCTAGCAAGTTTCCACTTTTTTGGCCCTACAGTCTGAAGGGCTCTCTGTGAGGGGAGAAAGGCCTCTATTCAAAGCAACCTCTTCAGTCTTTGCTAGAGATTCTGGAATTGCTTTCTTGTGTGGGGAGGGGGATGGTTACTACTGATTCCAGATGGGTACATTGAGCTTTTCCTTTTGCAAGAGTGAGTTTTACAGTTCTGGACTTCAGGGGATAGATCAAAGGAGTCTCCTATTGAGGGTGGGTCAGTAGCAGACTGCAGGTGAGGGTTGAACTCTTTATTTCCAAGACATCAGCTATCTGTCCCATTCTTAGGTGATTTCCTCCAATATTTTCACACTTTAAAAGTCACCATTTGGAGTATCACTTTCTTTTCCCTGTGAGAATGCTGTCAGTGGGAGAATATTGGAATTGGCATGGCTGCTGTGCAGAGTTTCCCCATTGTAGGTGGTGCCTGTCACCCTATAGGAGGAGGACAGGCATTCTTTTTTTTTTTTTTTTTTTTTTTTTTTTTTTTTTTTTTTTTTTTTTAGATTTTATTTATTTATTTTTAGAGAGGGAAGGGAGAGGGAGAGAGAGAGAGAAACATCAATGTGCGGTTGCTGGGGGACATGGCCTTCAACCTAGGCATGTGCCCTGACTGGGAATCGAACCTGCGATGCCTGGTTCGCAGCCCGCGCTCAATCCACTGAGCTACACCAGCCAGGGCAGGACAGGCATTCTTTTTACCTGCTAGGGTCTTGTAGGCTGAGAGTGGGTTTGCCTCTCTGCAAAGTATCCCAGCACTCAAAACTCACCCATCTAACTCCAGCCAACAGTCCAGAACACTCTGGAGTAGTTAGATACAGTAGGAGATATAGTCCAGAACACTCTGCTCCACCCAGCCCCAAACTTGCTTGTAAGCTGAGCTGGATGGGACCCAAGAAAATCTTCATTGTACACATTTCTGAACTCTCTGTCCAGCTGGTTTCAGTGGGAAAGGATCTGAAGATCCAGAATGGCTTGGTGTGGCTGAGAAATGTTCAGAATGGACCTAAGAAAAATTTTCCTATTCAGCTAGTTTCCTCTGTGTAGCCACAGCAGTAGGGGTAGCTCACAATGGGGAGTGTGGTGCCACCTGCATGCTTGCAAGTGGGGAAACTTGCTCTCTTTTCCAATTTTCCCCTTGATATCTCCAGGACAATCAGAGATCCCCTCTATGCCCTGCTGTCTGTAGCCCTGAGAAGTTCTTTTGCATCAGAGTGTTTCTCTCTTACTCTGAGCTCGCACAGCCAACACTTCAGTCTGGCACCCAAACTATAAACACAGTTCACACTGAATTTGCAATCTCTGATTTTCACAGATGTGGTGGAACCTCACTGCTTCCTACCACCAGCGACCTCATAGCCTCCCCTTCCTTCTCTATCACTGTGGGTATTTTTACAGCCCTGCAGTTCAAAAGGGAGGGAACTCCAGAGGCGTGCTTTCAATCTGGTCTCTGATGGTAGAGCAGTTGCATGCAGGGATATTACTTATGTTTCTGCTTTTATTTTTGAAGTCTGTATGCAGCACCCATGCCACAGAACTTAGTCACCAACTGGTTCTCTGTGCATAAAACCTCCTCAATAAACAAAATGTCTTGCAAAGTCACTGCTGGCTGCAGCCTATTGGTGCCTATGACAGACCCAGGTGTAGCAACCTGGTCCCTTTAGCAGTCTGAGCACTTATTCTGAGCTCTACGTGTTGG
Organism: Tonatia bakeri; assembly: GCA_004024845.1. Classification (NCBI taxonomy): domain Eukaryota; kingdom Metazoa; phylum Chordata; class Mammalia; order Chiroptera; family Phyllostomidae; genus Tonatia; species Tonatia bakeri. The sequence goes on along the minus strand of PVIA01004393.1, from coordinate 128,987 downwards.
CCCTTCAAAAATGGAAATGGTGCTCTCTGTGAGTGCCTCCCACAGTGTCAGTGAATCCGCCCCAGTTTCCCACAGTTTGGGCTGGAGATTCTTGCGTGGAACTAAGTCCCCTGGCTCTGAGGGCAGGGAGCACTAAAACTGTGATTTCTGTCTGGTCTCCCAGCTGCAATGGGTGCATACAGAGGGTGGTTCTCTTTTCACTTATAAACCCCCCTTACTTGACCATACAAAGCATCTTCAGTACTCCTTGGCTTCAAATTTCATATCAGTTAAGACTGAGTTGATTGTTCAGGTTGATTGCTGGAATTCAGCTGAAAATCCGGATTGGGTGCAGGAACAAGTGAGCTTCCACCTACTCAAGTGCCATCTTCTGAGGTCCTTATATAATTTTATTAATCAATGCCACCTTAATAAATTTAATTTAAAAAGTAAATCTACAATAATATCACCACAAAAGAAGTCAACAGTTATAGTTTTAAATTAACTTTTTTTTTTTTTTTAGTTTTGTGGAGCACAGCAATGTTTTTTTTTTTGTCTTTCATGAGCTATCATAGTGAATATAAAGAAATATAAAGTCCTTAAAATGTCAAGAGAAATAAAACATTAAAATACAATTTAAAATTACATTTACCATCTTTCAGTACTAGATATCTATATAATAAAACCACTTGCTGAGTAAGCAAGATCTTTAAACTTGCTGATAGTAGCTGTTGGAAGTCATTTACATAAAACTGTGCCACTTACATACTGTCAAAATTAGCTTCAATAACAAACTTAGAGACGAGGCATCAGGGCTTAAAAACCACCATTAGAATCTCTGTATATATTTGTTATACTTTAACTCCCCAGTTTCATTTCGTCAGTGGGTTATGCTGATGATCAGCCTGCCTTTTATTATTACCTCAGCATGTTTAGTTTTCAAAACTTTAACCTAGAATTATGAATCTAAATGATCTTGGATTTTTTTCAAGTTATACAGTTTAATGGAAGGAAAGATGCTTCAGGAATCACTATGGGAGAGTCACATCATTTTCTCTAGAAAAGCTAGGCCAAATTTGGAACTGGTTTTTGTCTTTCCCTGTAATCCATTTTCTGCCCCTCAGTGGCCTGCTTTTCTTAAGTCCTTTTGGAATCTCCTCCAAGTGTATTTGAATTTTTGAGGTGCTGGTCTTCTTTTCATTTCTTTTTAGTAGTTTCGAAATCTCAAAACCTCTGTAGTACTTTCTCCCTGGGTTTATTCAAATCACATTGACTGTATTCTGAGGTGTCACCAATGTCATTGCTGAACACCACAAATCACATTACACCTGTATGTCTGTGAGGTCCTTTCCAATTCATGGACTTAGGTAGAGTTTATATGACTCCCCACCTTTTATACCACTTTCATAATGAACTTGGTATTTTAAAAAATGAATTAAAATTAATTTAAATGTAACTAAAATCAAATGAAAATACTTTTAAAATTTGCACCAGTTTACAAAATTAGAAGGATACTTAATAATTTTGATTCTATGTTTTCTTGGCTTTAGAATAAAAAATTTGGACAAGCCTGATACACAATACACTCCAAGTAAATATTTGTTTGATTTATAAAAGAATAAAATCTTGATATATTATATTCTAAATTTGCAGTTTGTAAATCATATTTCTTATATCTTCTGGTTTAATTTACATGATGGTAATATTTTTCAATATGCATCCCTTCTCCTTTTAAAAATTCTTTTTTTTACTTTTTTTATTCTTTATTTTATTGATTATGCTATTACAGTCATCCCATTTTCCCCCTTCACTCCCCTCCACCCTGCCCATCCCCTCCCACCCACATTCCCCCCTTTAGTTCATGTCCATGTGTCATAAGTTCTTTAGTGTCTACATTTCCCATACTATTCTTACCCTCCCCCTGTCTGTTTTCTACCTATTGTCTATGTTACTTATTCTCTATATCTTTTCTCCCTCTCTCCTCCTCCTACTTCCCTGTTGCTAACCCTCCATTTGCTGACTTTTTGTTTTTTTACTGTTCATATTTTTAATCTTCTTTTTCTTAGGTAAGTCCCTTTAACATTTCATACAATAAAAGCTTGGTGATGATGAACTCCTTTAACTTGACCTTATCTGAGAAACACTTTATCTGCCCTTCCATTCTAAATGAAAGCTTAGCTAGATAGAGCAATCTGGGATGTAGGTTCTTGTCTTTCATGACTTGGAATACTTCTTTCCAGCCCCTTCTTGCCTGTAAGGTCTCTTTTGAGAAGTCAGCTGACAGACTGATGGGAACTCCTTTGTAGGTTACTGTCTCCTTGTCTCTTGCTGCTTCTAGGATTCTCTCCTTCATTTTTACCTTGGATAATGTAATTGTGATGTGCCTTGGTGTGTTCCTCCTTGGGTCCAACCTCTTTGGGACTCTCTGAGCTTCCTGGACTTCCTGGAAGTCTATTTCCCTTGCCAGATTGGGGAAGTTCTCTTTTATTATCTGTTCAAATATGTTTTCAATTTGTTGCTTTTCCTCTTCCCCTTCTGGTACCCCTATAATTCAGATATTGGAATGTTTAAAGGTGTCCTGGAGGTCCCTAAGCCTCTCCTCATTTTTGTGAATTCTTGTTTCTTCATTCTTCTCTCTTTGGTTGTTCCTTTCTTCCTTCTGGTCCACTCCATTGATTTGAGTCCCAGTTTTCTTCCCCTCACTATTGGTTCCCTGTGCATTTTCCTTCATTTCTCTTATCATAGCCTACATTTGTTTATCTAATTTGCGACCAAAGTCAACCAATTCTGTGAGCATCCTGATCACCAGTGCTTTGAACTGTGTAACTGATAGGTTAGCTATCTCTCCGTCACTTAAAAAAAAATTGGCTCTGGGGCTTTTAATTCTGTTTGAGCCATCTTTTTTTATCTTTTATTTTCCTTTGATCTGGTTGTGGCTATTACATAAGGGCGGCAGAACCATAGGTGTTCACCAGGGCGGGGCACCCCAGTTGCTGGGTAGTGACGTTATATGTGGGGGCGGGGTCTGAGAGGGAATGATGGAGCCTGCTACACTCTCTCTAGGACCTCAGTCCCCCTGCTGCCTCGCACAATCAAACTGGGTCTTTCTGGTGCTGGCTCCCAGGCGGGTGGGCTTATGTACTTTCTCGGATCCCGTGGGTCTCCCCGAGGAGCCTCCTATGAGGCTGAGAGAATCTCCTGGCCTCAGCTTCCACAGGTGTTTTCAATCGGTGCTCTTAGGCTTTGTTTCCTGGCGCTGGGTCCCTGGGCCACGCTGTCTGTGTCGCTGCCCGTTTTTGCCTAGTCTGTCTGCGCGCGAATGTGTGACTGAGGACAGCCAGCCGCCTTGTGCCCCTCACTGGGTCTGCTTGTTGCCTCCCGTGCCCAGGGTCTGCCACTGGTCTGCCAACTGCCTTCTTCACCCTGCGCGCCCGCGTCTGCCAGCCACCGCTCTTTCCTGCCCGGACCTCTCACCCCTCTCCGTAGGTCTCCGACTCCACTGCTCCTTACCGGTTTGGTTGTATGGTAGTCAGACTTACGTTCGGTTCATTTCTCTGTGTTCTGGTTGTTTTTTGTTTCTCGATTTTTGTTGTCCTTAGCTTTGGTTGAGCAAGGAGGCATAGTGCAACTACCTATGCCTCCATCTTGGCCAGAAAGAGATTCTCAAAAAATTCTTATAATTCTATTTATTCTCTGGGTAATCACTAAAAGGTTTTTTTTTTTTTTTTTTTTTTTGTCAAATGTAAATGTTAAAATGTGTTTAGAGGGGAACAAATATAACAGTAGTACTGAAAATAGAGTTTTGCATTTTGTTTTTGTCTTCATATCTGATCTTCTAATAAAAACAACATTAAGAAAGTAAACCTTGCAAATATTGTTATGAAAAATGCATTTTTCAATATATGTACAAATATCAATTTTGATTTCAAATTTGAAAATAAGTCATGAATTGTTACTAGAGGTGAAAATAGAAACAGTACTAGATATATAATTATAAATATTCAAAAGAATGTTTGACTTAGCACTAACAAAAACTAGAAGTAACTATATGTATAACCATAAGATGAATTTTCAAAAGCTTAGATACTGAAAAGTGACATAGTACTATGACTTCAATGTTATTTGGAGGTTATTACATTCAGTTTTGGTGATTTAAAGTGAAGCTTGGAAGTTCTCTGAAAGTATTAGCAAAAGATTTGACAGTATTTTATCAATATTATTATAAGAAATTATTATCTAGAGCCAGTTAATTTGATGTGAGTTCTCATTAAAATGAAGTAAGTGTGCTAATAAAATCATAGCAGATAAATAATGAAATGCATTCAAAGCTACACAGGTTATAGTATTTGTTATTTTTCTCCAGGTGGTTATTTGATTTATTAATAAAATTAAAAGCTTTACTTTTTATATTTAAAGGTTTGTCAGAGCCAATGTTGGGTGCTAACAATGGTTTATTAATTCCACTTTTGTGTAAAACACATAGGAGAAATCTAGCTAATCAACCCACAATTGTTGCTACATGGCATTTTTAAATAAGAGTTAGAACAGTGTGGTGGTAACTAAGGGAAGGGGGGTGATAACGTAGGGAAGGGGGGTTGTAAAGAGTAAAGGAGGCTAAAAGTTGTATATGATGACAGAAGATAATTTGACTTTGGGTGGTGGGTACACAATAGAATGTACAGATCATGTACTGCAATATCATAGAAATGTGTACTTGAAACCTATATAATCTTATGAACCAATGTCAGCCTAATAAATTTAATTTTTAAAAAGCTTATAAAAATAAGTGTTTCTATTTTTTAGTTCCGCGTTAAATATAGGCTGCATTTTTTCATCATTGGGGACAATGGGACTTTGATTCAAACTGTAGTCAACAGCCTTACTTGAGCTTGTGGAAAAAATAAAATGTGCTACACCTGCCCCAAGACATAAACTCAGATATGATACACAGATTATTTATCATCCCTATCATTGCTTAAGGCTTGCATATGACTGAGTCACTGGAATAGAGGTGAGGAGACCACTAGTTTAAGGAACTACTTTCACTGTTTTGTAACTTGCCACATAACAAGTATTTGCTTATGTTTATCAGAATAAGAAAATAATGTTATTTGAAAACTGACTAATGTGAAGAATTTGCTCTGGGTTTACTTTATTAAACCCAAGATATATTAATGGCAGTACTGACATTGCAATGTAAGCCACATGATGCTACATAACACAAATTTAAGCAAAAAATAATAATTGGTCATATAACAAAGTAGTGGTTTTAATTTGTTTGATTTGAAATCTGCATAAACCTACAATTGCAAATGTTAAGGATTATTATTTTAAAAATAAATTATTAGTTTTTTGCTTGGCTTATTCATCTAAACACTTGTGTGTGTGTGTGTGTGTGTGTGTGTGTGTGTGTGTGTGTGTTTAGAGTCATGAAAACCTGTCTGGTTTCTCTTATTTGGTCTTTTCCCCTAAATATATATATATATATTTATATATAGGCTCTAGTGCAGGTTATTATTTTTTAACCTATTAGGAAAAATTATAATCCACTCTTCTTCCAAAATTTCTTAACAGATTATATAAAAAACATGTTTCCATCTTATTTGCACCAGAATCTAACATTCATTTCTCATTTTATTCATTTGCTTTGCATGATAATAATTTAGCTCTTGTTTTCATTAACTACCATTTTTCTTTAGCCAATTACAATAATAATTTTAAAGGCAACTAGAAACAAAAAAGGGATAAATAGGAATTCTTACAATATGCCCTCCTTTAAAGTACACTACTTATTGAAAAAGAAAGTAATTCAAAATAAAATTATACCTATAAGAACATCCCAAGATCTTACCAAATGATTTCTTGTACTTTACAGTTGATGAAATAAAATAATCTCATCATTTGGGTAAACCATAGCAAAGATACTATTAAAATGTAAGGGAATAAAAATATTTTTGACAATTTTGTCACACACTACATGTGCATGTTTTCTGCTGTTCTTTATTTCTCCTTAATCATAATCTCTGATTGCATTCTACTTTGTATCAGAGAAATTATTTTCCTTTTTTTAATATTTGTTACTACAGCGTTTTGTTGTTAGATTAGGTTACTGTGCCCTTGGTCATTCAAGTGGGTTCTTGGAAATAAAATAGGAAAAAAGTGCCCATCTGTTCTCCTTTACTTCTTGCGAGTTGCACTGCATTTTGCATTCCAGATGTCTCCACAAGATATATTATCCTTTTGGCTGTCAGAGTTTCTTGCCATGTATATTATTCTACAGGGAAATATTGCAATTCCTATGTTTTATTTTTCTTTGTATTATTTACTACCTATTTTCTTCAACTAAATTTGTCAACTATCATTCAGGACCACCTATCACAGGAGGAAGAACCCATAATAAACAGAAGCTTTCATTCTAGGAGAGAAAATTTGGTTGCTGGAATCGTAATAAAGTGTTCTTTTTCTCAAATTCTCTTCTTTATTAAAATTATTTAGTAAATTACATGGAACAGCAGTCTAAAATCAGCAGACCTGTATCCAACTTGTCATTTTGCCACTTGCTTACTATGTGTGTTGGGTAAAGCCATTAACTTCTCTAAATTTACAGTTTCCCACCCATAAAATTATTGGCTGATATGGCATGTGGAAAGCACCATTTTTAGTTTAGATAATTTTCTTACTGAAGAAAATACACTTTGAATTGCAAATATCTTTGTTTAAACACAATGATAACTTATAAATTAATAAATAACATTTACCCACATATTTTTGCCCAGTATTGTATTGGTGAAGCTGACAGAGCAACACAAGATGTACCTTGAATAGTTTGAAGAACATAAAATCTCATGGACAAAATAAATCAACTTAATTATAATAAAAGATTGTGCATACAATTGACAAAAGATATTATACTGCAATTGGAAGTCCAGATGTTTAGAGGGAGTACTGAATGTTGGGCTCAGATAATCTAAGAAATAACTCATAGAAAATGTATTCCTTTCAGATAGACTCAAAGCACATGAAGGACTGTAATAAGTGACATAGGTAGAGGTTACAATTCATTATATATATACCCACATGTGAAATGGTCATTGACTGGATCAATATCTAATTATTTTCATTTTAAAGTTTGTTTTAATTTTAGCCATTCTTGTATCACATGACATTTACATTTTGCTGATTTATGAGGTTAATTAGCCTTCATTGTTTACAGATACTTTCATGTTTTTTTAATGAAGTGATCATTCAACTCTAACCCAAGTTTATATTGAATATATTCTGTGTTTATCCATAAAATATATTGATATTTCAAACATGATCCAAGTCATATTTTTCAGACCTTCATTTTCTAATTTGAATTTCAAACTTAGTTTTTATTTTCAAATTCAATTTTATCGCACGTTTTGGAAAAACCAAACTGTTTATTTCATATGGATGAGAAAAACTGGTATCTATCCCAATAGTGTATTACTCAGTTGTTAGAATAATTATTTCCAAGATGTTACACTTGATACTACTTGGATTTCGCTAGTAAGAAAAATCTTCCATTTGTTTTGTTTATTACTAGATCTTTGGGAAAAAAGTTTCTCTATTGTACAATTTTAGTACTACAAATGAATTAGCTTAATTTGTCCTTAATAATAAGAGGCCTGTTCCACATCTTTCTGTGCCTAGAGAACACAAGAGAATTTTCCCCTGTCACATTTTCCCTGCCCTGAGTAGGTATTATGTATGTCATGCAATCCAGAACAATCTTTTCCTTTGTGTAAGCAGCAGTATCAAGGATTTATGGCAGCTACTCCCTCCTGCTAGTGAGGGGAGAGTAAGACTCAATGTGTTTTAAAATTGAGTATAAATCAGAGCTAGTGAAAGGCAAACTGGAAAAAAAAAAAAAAAAACCTTGTACTACTATAAAAACACCCAAACATTTGTGAAGATTTCTTTTTATACTTTCAACAGATGGTGCAGAGCAGGATTGAGAGGAAAGAAAATTACAATCCATAATTCCAACTGACTTCATAGATCTCATCATTAGTGACAGCTAAAGTAGCTGAATGCATTTTGATGTGATTGGGAACAAATAAACCTTCTTCTCTGTGATAATTTTTTTGTTATACACAGAAAATGAACTTTGAATAAGAGAAGAAGTTGTGTGTGATAAGTGTATGAATTTTCATACCTAAGGCCTGTATCCAGATTCCATGTCTTGTTCCATGTCAGTGGCTCCTATCTGCAACCCTTGGGTTTTGCTATACAGTCATGCTTTGTGTAATGACAAGTACACATTTTGAGAATGCATCATTAGACAATTTTTGTCACGTGTGAATATCATACAGTTAGAGTATACTTACATAAACCTAGATGGTATAGCCTAATACACACCTAGGCTATGTATATGGTATAGCCCATTCATTCCATACTACAAAACTGTTTAGCATGTTGTTATACTGAATATTATTGGTAATTGTTATACAAGGGTAGGTCCTCCTGTATATAAACATATATAAACATAGAAAGGGTATGGTAAAACTATGGAATGAGAGGTTGAAATGATACAGTATAGGAAGGACACTTAACATTAATGGAGTTGGCAGAACTGGAAGTTACTCTGTGTAAGTCAGTGAGTGAGTGGTGAGGGGTGTCAAGGGCATTCCTAGTTATAGGCTCAATGAACTTGAAAAAATCCACACAAAACATTCATTTATGCTTGCATTAGCTTTATTCTTAATCAACAAAAAACTAAAGACACGAAGATATCCTACAATAGGGTAATAAGTAGGCAAAATGTAGTAAATTCTCACAATAGAATACTAGTCAGCAATAGTAGGAATTAGCTATTAAACCATGCAAAATGTGCATGAAATTAAAATTCATATTAAGATTTTAAATAAGTCTGAAAAATCTATAAACTATGTAATTTGAATTATACAACATTCTAGAAAAAGCACAAATATAGAGATGTTAGATCAATGTTTGCCGAGAGGTTGTTGATAGGGGAAGGTTGAAAGGCAAAATGCAAGAAAATGCAAGTGCTTCAATTCTGTTGATATGCTAATATAAGCGTACCTTAGAGATATTTCAGCTCATGTTCCAGAATACCACAATAAACTGAATGTCACAGCAAATTGAATAACAAAAATTTTTTGGTTTCCCAGTGCATATAAAATTATGTTTACATTATACTGTAGTCTATTAAATGTGCACTAGCTGTATGTCTTTAAAAAAGTACCTTCTCAATATCAGCAAAACAATTGCAATAATAACATTAAAGATCACTGATTACAGATCACCATAATCAATATAATAATAATGAAAAAGTTTGAAATATAGAAAACAATTTCCAAAATGTGACACAGAGACACAAAGTGAGCAAATGTTGAAACAAAGGCACCAATAGACTTTCTCATTGCAGAGTTGCCATAAGCCTTTCATTTTTAGAGAAAATATCTGTGAAGCACAATAAAATGAGATATACTTGCAGTGGTTATATCACACTATTACTTGGATAACATCATAGATCTTTATAGCAACAAGAGTGAACCCTTAATGCATACAAATTATATAAACCATTTAGCAAGAGTGGGGAATCCCAGAATGCAGTGAAAACTGTATCAAAAGAAAGTAGTCTGCGAAAGAAGGGATTGATGTAAAGACTCTGACCTATTTTAACCTAGCAATTCTGAACCTGCTATGCATGCATAATTAACAAAAGGAGGAAGCAGAATGATGGGTGTGGTAAGGGTTAGAGATGGAGACATCAGCATGGGGACATGCTAACATGAATGCAGATGGACAACTGGCTAGCTAGATCTGTACATACATGTGTTAGCAAACACAGATATATATCTTTGTTCTATTAGATGAAGGCACCTAGAAATATCGATACTCCAGTAGCAGTAGCACACCTGGCACCCACACATTCATTTCTAATTTATATCTCTAATAACAGAACCAGAGCTCCTTGGAGAAATGACTGATTTTGGGATTGAAGCAGAAATTATACAACTCCCACATAATTGCTCTAGAGAGTCAATATAATTCCAATCAATATTAAGCAGTGTTTTATTATTTTTGGAGGTATTGTGGGTTGATTCTGAAATTTATATGGTAAAGCTGATTCTTAGATTAGCCAACACTTTAAAAGTAGTCCAAAGTTAAAGGGGAGCAGTACCATATTTCAAGGTTTAGACTCACTATAGTAATCCAGAAAGTGTGTTATTAGAATAAAAATAGACGAATATGTCAATAGAACAGAATCAAGATTCCAATACTTAATGTATACCCAGCCATTTTTTGACAAAAATGCAAAAGCACTTCATTCGGGAAAGGTTAACCTTTTGATAAATGTTAAAAAGAAAAATGGAGTAACTGTGTGTAAGAGAAAATGAACTTTGAACTGAATCTTACACCATATAGAAAAATTAATTTAAAAAATTCCATTAGCAAGCCCATAGCTGACTTGCCCCAATGCCTCACAGAGTGCCTTGCCCGGGGTAGGTGGGTAATTACATTTCCTTAATGCTGAACAAACAAACATTCCCATCTGAGAAAATGTGACTGGTATCTGGAGAACTTCTTTTGTCCTGTGAGATTTTTTCCCTTGTGTTTACCCAAGACCTCACAGTGAAGCTTTCACTAGACTTCAGAAGCCCACGAGACCAGCAGTTCAGTCATTCTTTTGAATCCATAGCCACCTATCCAAAAAACATTCTTAAAATATTATAATATGATGTATACTGAGGAGCTCAAAAAGAGCCATTATGTTTTATTTGCTATAAAAATCATGCCTTTTCCTGGGTTTTAGACTGATGCAGTTTCAGAACAGCTTTTTTAAATGCGTGGGGATATCAGATGAGGTATTTGTATCTTTGTTTATAAGCATTAAATATTTAGAATTGTATGCATGTGTAATACACTACAATTACATTGAAGTTTAAATAACTGGCATTAGATATTTATTTTCTCTATGCCCATATATTACTATAATCATCTGCATTATATTCATTAGTTGTATTTTCATGCCTATCACTGTGAAAAATTTTCTGCAAGTTTATTTTTTAAAGGTTGTGCTGCTTTTACCTGTAAAAATTCTTGATGTGATTGAATATATAGCACAAAAAACTCCCTTTGCATGAAATGTACTTGGACATAAGAGTAAATGTATTCTTAGGAACAAATGTATTAAATGCATAAGTCTCTGGATACATTTACATATGGAAAGTGACATAGTTATTTAGATATATGGGTAAATTAGTCTAGATTAACAAACATAAAATCCTTCAGAAAACTATATTTTTTGATTCTAAAAATTTATCTCAACCCACACAATTGGAAATGTAGTACCTATCTTATCATTTATTTTTGTGTTGTTCTTTTAATGATCACCAAGGCACTGGAAGTGCTGAAATATTATGCTTTTTAATTCAAAAACACTCCATCAGTCACGGGGAGACCAACGTGTCTGCAGTGTTAGCAGGAACACGCTTCCGAGCCCGAACTCCGGACGTGCGAAGGCATGTGTATCTGCTGTTTAAATTCACCAAAGAGTGGTTCCCAGAGCACCTATGTTTTTCACTTAACGTGTCTTTAAAAAGTATTTATTTTGCATATAAAAAATTACCCCACATACTAGAACAGCTTTGCCCTGAAAGTGGAACAAAATAGGCATGGGAAGCTCTAAGTTCACAAATAAATATGCATTTTTTCAGTTTTATTGTCAATCACAGAATGGTTTTTGTCTCTATAAATAATAGGACTAAAAATCATTACAATTTCAATGAGAAGTAAATCAGGTAAAACAAACCTGTACCCTTTGAAAATTCAATATAGAACTTTAGTAGGTTAAACAATACTAAGGGATTATTACTTTTGAATACTAACTAATTGAGTCTTGAGCTGGTGCCATATTTAGAAAGAGTGATTCATCCATTTATCTATGGCAGCATGGTAGAGAAAAAAATTTATCAAACATTTTATCGAAGCTTCAATTTGTATTTTACAGCCTATTTTAGAGGATGAAAATTAAACAGTTTGATGTATCTCTCCTTCCTTACTCACAATGTTCTCATCCCTCAATTTTTTATTATGATCAGAAGGGCTCAATTCTCTGTCCCTGTGGTGTCTGAATGACTACTCACTCTGTTTCAACAGGTCCCTTGACAGTATCTCTCTTCCTGCCCTCTTCTTGGCCTTTTAAAAATATCTTTCTCCCAATTTCTCATACTCACCCTCTTCTTGTCATGTTGTTCATATTTCAGCACCACCAGATTTATTAAATGCTGGATGGCAAAACAGCAAAGAAAGTGGCTATTAGAGTTTTCGACTCACAGTATGTAATAACTGCACAGTAATTAGATATTTCATGCTGCTCAGGTGAGCATTTCCATAGATGACTTTTGTTCTGGGTCATGCTAAAGGAATATTCATAGGTTATTGTTTCATCACTTACATATTTTAGCAGAAAATTATTTAATATAGCAAATTAGTCACAACACCATTAGATCACTTACATACAAATCACATATTTTAGCAAAAAAATTATTAAATATAGCAACTTAGTCACTTACAACACCATTAGAAGGTGTCAAAGAGAAACTGACCTTTCAGGAAATCGTGAAAGGCCAGAATCACAGGAACACACCACTGAAAATCTCAGCTGCATTTCAGCAGCAAAATGGGTGACTGGCACCCATGTACAGAAAGCTGATGCTAAAAGCCACATCTGCCATTTACACATGTATCTGTCTACTGTTGTTTCAGTACAGTAATGGTTTTTCTTCTCTTTCATGTAAGTCCAACCACTCTCATGGGGGACAGATTACACAAGGCTCAGGTATTGGGAGGCAGGCATCCCTGGGAACTACGTTAGACATGTCTACCAGCGATATTTTTCAGGACGGCTTTAACTTGATTCCGCTCAATATTTACTCACTTGCACTGAACAACTCTGCTCCTGGACCTTAAGATGGAATATTTATTTTCGTTTGCGTTGTTTCTGATAACTTATAAACCAATTCGAGCATCTACTTGATTTAGAAGACAATGAATTATTTGGAGCCATATGTGGAATTATCAAGTCACTTTCAATTCTGTTCTTTTTCAGTTTATTGAAGCCACTAACCTTAGTTGAAATGTCTCTGTTTGGTTTAATAGATAACACAATGTACACTCCAAGCATAAGGCATAGTCAACAAGATGAACTTTTGTCGGTGCTGTGGCACATCACTCCTCATACCACACCAGAGCTTTAAGATTGTTGCAGCAGCCATGTTTCTCTTGGACAACTCTTTACAATTATCGGAATGTATTTCAGATGGTTTCCACTTTCTGGTCTGGAATGTAAGGAGCTTAGAAGTCATCACCCTGTCTAACAAGTAAAAAGCTGAATAAACCAAAAAATCAACAACTTTTCTTCCATCTGTCAGACAAATTAGATCACAGGGCAAAAGTGCTACTCATAGAAGTAGAGAAAGAGGCAGACACAAAGAATCACAATGGAATAGAGCACAGGTCACCAGCAGAAACCGTCACAGGAACCAGTGTCAGTGTAGGAAACCCTGGGTTGTAATTGATGAATTGCTGGGGACTCGGGATGCTCAAGTCTGAGTTAAAAACTCTAGTAGAACCCATTTACAGGGCAGCCCTCGTGCTCTGTAAGTCATACATCCAGGACTTTTACCACGTTCTCATAGTGAAGATCAGAGAATAATCTTTCAATCTTTTGGCAGAGAGAGGAGAAAAATAACCAATTCGAAATGTACCAAAGCATTCTGTTTTTAACAAGGCCTATTCTCGTGTGAAACTATTTTATCAGAAACTAACCAACCTGAAGACCCCTCTAGCCATCCAGTGCCAGCTACAGAGGTGAGAAAAAAGAGGAAAACACAAACAAAAACTTACACACACTAGTGAAGTTTATTTACAGTATAGGTCTCAGGCTCATCTAAAGGCTGAAACCTAGTTATAGAACTATAGACTACTTCCCTTCCCCCTACACCTCACTGCTAGATATTAAGGGACTTTTTGCTATAGTTGCTTTTAACCTGTATATCATGTCCATATTTCAACAAAAAATATAAATCATAATGAAAAGCAAAAACCATAGTTTGAAAAGATAAAGATATAGCAAGCATAAGGAACAGAGTCAAATATGGCAGAGATGTTGGCATTATCAGATCATGAATTCAAAACAACTGTGATTATAAGCTGAGGGCACTAAAGGAAAAAGTAGAATTTGAGAAAAGGGGTGAGAAAATCTGAGTTTTAGTTTGAATGGATCATTCTGACTGTGGATCAAACCTACAACCTAGGTATGCCCTGACTGGGAATGGAACCAACAGTCTTTCAGTGTATGAGACAATCCTCCAACTAACTGAGACACACCAGCAAAGACAGTGTAATGACTTTAGAAAGCAGGCATATGTACACACACACACGAATAGTTTTTAATTGAAAAAGGGGGCATGATATATGTAGTTTAACATATTGTCTTGCCATTAAATGTTTTATATGTTATTTTAATAGTTTAATTTTATGCTACCACCTAATATTTTAAACATTAAGGTGTTTCTTTTTTTTTTAAATATTTTATTTATTTATTTTTAGAGAGGGAAGGTGGGGGAGAGAGAGAGAGAGAGAGAGAGATCAATGTGCGGTTGCTGGGAGACATGGCCTGCAACCTAGGCATGTGCCCTGACTGGGAATCGAACCTGCGATGCCTGGTTCGCAGCCCGCGCTCAATCCACTGAGCTATACCAGCCAGGGCAAGGTGTTTCTTATATTTACCTATTCAGTTAAAATTCTCAACATATCCATATATCTTAGGGATATGTTAATAAAAGGAAATTTGGAGGCTCAAAATGTTAGCACAACTTATTTATTTATTTAAATTATATTTTATTAATTATGCTATTATAGTTGTCCTAATTTTCACCCTTTGCCCACCCTCCACACAGCATCCCCCACTTTTTTAGGCAATCCCCCCACCACTGTTCATGTCCATAGGTCATGTGTATAAGTTCTTTGGCTGCTCCATTTCCTATACTGTAGTTTACATCCCCATGGCTATTCTGTAACTACCTATTTGTACTTCTTAATCCCCTCACTCTTCACCTGTTCCCTCCTATCCCCTTCCCATCTGGCAACAATCAAACTGCTATTTGTATCCATGATTCTGTCTGTTCTTCTTGTTTGCTTAGTTTGTTTTTTAGATTCAATTGTTGATAGATTTGTATTTTTTGCCATTTTTATTGTTCATAGTTTTTATCTTCTTTTTCTTAACTAAATCCCTTTGACATATCCATATAATAATGGTTTGGTGATGATAAAATTCTTTAGTTTTTTCTTGTCTCAGAAGTTCTTTATCTGCCCTTCAATTCTAAATGATAGTTTTGTTGGGTAGAGCAATCGTGGCTGTAGGTCCCTGCTTTTCATGACTTTGAATATTTCTTGCCAATTCCTTTGAGCTCATAAAGTTTCTTTTGAGAAGTCAGCTAGAAGTCTTATGGGAACTCCTTTGTAGGTAACTAATTGCTTTTCTCTTACTGCTTTTAAGATAATCTGTTTATATTTAACCATTAGCATTTTAATTGTGATATGTCTTGGAGTAGGCATCCTTGCATCCATCTTGTTTGGGACTCTGTGATTCTTGGACCTACATGTCTATTTGCTTCACCAAATTATAGGCATTTTCTTTCATTATTTTTTCAAATACATTTCCAATTTTTCCCTCTTTCTCCTCCATTTCTGGCATCCCTATGATATAAACATTGGACATCTGGAAGTTGTCCTAGAGGCTGTTTATACTATCCTCTGTTCTTTGGATTCATTTTTCTTTGTGTTATTCTTGTTGGTTGTTTTTTGCTTGTTTATGTTCCAAATCATTGATTTGATTCTCAGCTTCATCCACTCTACTGTTGTTTCCCTATAAATTGTTCTTTATTTCAATTAGTGTATCCTTCATTTTTGGCTGGATCTTTTTTATGCTGCTGAGGCCCTCACTAAATTCCTTGAGCATCCTTATAAACTGTTTTGAACTCTGCATCTGATAGACTGTTTATTTCCATTTTGTTTAGTTCTTCCTCTGGGGTTTTGGTCTGTTTTTTCACTTGGGCCATGTTTCTTTGGCTCCTTGGTTTGGCAGCCTCCCTGTGTTTGTTTCTATGTATTAGGTAGAGCTGCTTTGAATCCATGTCTTGGTAGTGTGGCCTAATATAGTAGGTATCCTGTAGTGTCCACTGTCACAGCCTCCCTTATCACCCAAGCTGGGTACTCCAGGTATGCCCTTTTTGTGGATTGAGTACACCCTTCTCTTGTAGTTGAGCCTTAGATGCTGTTGGCAGTCAATGGGAGAGATTTACCCAAGATAGTAAACTGCAAGAACTGGTTATGACCACTGACCACCAACATCCACCCTCTGTGGAGAATCAGCTGTGCAGGAGCAGGGTGGTGGTGCTCTAACATGGTCTGTAGTTGTCCATTGAGTACATTAGCCCTTGGGTTTCCTAGGGCATTCAGGCCAAGGTCAGCCCCAACCTGTGTTTTGTACAAGGCTGCCCTGCCTGAGCTATAAAGCAATCTAAGATGGCTGCTACTTGTGCTAGGCTTAGATATTCACAGGCAAAACCAAGCTGTGAATCTAGGCTGGCTGTTGCTGTGCCAGGTCTGGGGCTCACTGAGGTCTGTTGTTTCTTGTTTGACAGGATTTAGGAAGTTGTGAAGCATGAGCCAAGACCTGACATTCATATGGAAAAGCAGCTTGGGTGGTCCCATAAGTTGAGTGGGGTAAAGTCTCTGGGGATCTCCAAGGAGGTCAAACAGTGTTAGCCAGTTTGATGGAGTCTCAGATTTGGCACCAGTTTGCTGACTCTGTGGGGAGAAGCTTTAGAAAAGAGATAGTGGTCTTTGTTCACCTGTATGGCAGACACTTAAGTTTCTCCCTGTATACCACTGGTGCCTTTCAAGCTGTTACCCCAGTACTGGAGCTCAGAGGGAGAAGTCTACATAGGTGAGTTCACATGTGAGTTCTTTAAGAGGAACTGCTTGGGGGTCCAGAAGTTTCTTCCACCGACTCAATCCCTGCTGGTTTTGCAGCCCGAGTTGTGGGGACTTATCTTTCTGGCACTGAAATCCTGGGTTATGGGGTCTGGTGTGGGGCTGGGACTCCTCACTGTCCCTCCTGAATTTTTATCCACCACATGTGGGTATAGGACCAGTTCATTGTGTATCTATGCCCCAACAACCAGTCTTGATGGATGTGGTTTCTTGAATTCCATAGTAGTCACACTCCCATTCAAATTGTTTTGAGATGGTTCTGTGTAATGGTGGTTTTATATTTTAGTTGTAATTTTTAAAAATATTTTTATTTATTTAATTCTCAGAGAGAGGGGAAGAGAGGGAAAAATAAAGGGGAGAAACATCAATGTATGAGATACAACTATTGGTTGCCTCTCACACACCCCTAACTAGGAAATCTGTCCAAAACCCAGACATGTGCCCAGACAGGGAATGGAACCTGTGACCCCTTGGTTTGCAGGCTGGGACTCAATCCACTGAACCACACCAGCCAGGGCTATTCTAGTTGTGATTTTGATGTGGTTATGCAAAGATGTAAACCATCCCTGCCTGTGCCTCCTTCTTGACTGGAAGAATATTTGCACAATTTAAATGGTTTGAACCTTGTCCAAAGGCCCTACAAAAGAATATAACAAATCAATTCTTATGTGAAATATGTAGGGATGCTCAATACTTTACAAAATCCTTAACACTCAGTTATTTGGGGGTTTACTATCTTCCACTAATTTATATTCAGGTAAAAATGAGAATAAATTATTTCAATCTTACAATTTTTGGCTCCTTAAGAGTTAGAGTATTATTCATGTTCCTTATTTTATCTCCTCATTTCATAGGACCTTGATATTATGCACGAGCACACCCACATATAAGTTTTTGTTGCAGCAAACATTATAACTTGACACCAGTTTCTTGAACTTGAATTAAAACTCATTCTTCTAACACTAAACACAAAAGCATATGATACAAAAATATAAAAAGAGTACTTTATGAGCAAAGTGATATCCTTTTGGCTAGCTCTGAACTAATTTTTAACTATAAATCTGTAAATATATATTTTTTACTAGAATGATGACTATTTTGTGCATTTACTTTGAGAATGATTCCAGAAAGAGAAAAGAGAGCATTGTGGGCATTATATTCTGTGAAGTCAAAGAAATTATACAATGATGCCATGTTTTAAATATAATAGCAAAGACATAAAAGCTGAGTTTAGGTAAAGATGAGGGCTTGGCAGGAAACTTCACGCACAGCAAGGTAAGAGTCATATCAGATTAGAGTAGATTATAAGTCAAGTAACAGCTAAAATAATATGGAGATGTCTTGTTATTGGTATCATAGGGTTTTCTGCTTACAATGCTCAAATCGATTTTGACGTTATATTTGGAGCTTATAGCTAAGAACAGGAAGCATTGTTTATTTCTACTTGTAGAAGAAGGATCTTTTCTGTAGGGTGATGTTCTTTCCATTTATCTGATTAGCCAATTCAACAACTATGAACAAGGTAGAGAAATCTAACTCAGGCAGATGTGATCGCACAAGTTATGTGGACCCTCCTTAATAGCAACTCATACTTCGTGCAACGAATTTTTTTCCCCAAAGATGACCAGGTAGGTGCTATTCTAATCAGGTAAATGACTGTTTATTTCTTTGGGAAAAAAATCTCTCTTACTCTTCCTTTTAATGTAATATTTTTTCAAAAGTCTTAATTTATCTGGTTTAGATTATTATCTTTATTTTAAAATTATTATAAGCCAGTGTAGTACAGGGCTAGCTAAATTCCAACAATCATGAAGAGAGTATCTTTCTCCATATTTTAAGATTTCAACTACTATGTCTTATCTTTACTTGTGCTAAATAAGTTCATAACCTCATGTTAATGACTAGTCATTGTGTGTGGGACTAATTTTGACACAAGTTTTTTTTTTAATTTCAGTAATTAAAGTCATTTAAAACTTTTAATTAGAAAGTACACTTTATGGCTAGTAACGGAGGAAGGAAAATGCCGCTTCAAGAGAGATTCTTCTTTAGTGCTCCTACTGTGACAGAAAATTACAGTATATCCATTTTTAATTTGGCTCAGTAATAATGGATTTCCACCTACACGTATAATGTTTTCCCTACTTTTTAAAAGCTTGATGCTTCGGTGGAAATATATGATATGCTGCTGTGATAGTGTTTTGCTATAAAATAGCATTAAATTGATACAGAGAAGCCCCGGAAATGTTAGAACAGGAGGAGATCAGGAAGCTTCCACAGTGCTATTGTAGTTAAGGTACAGTTGCAATTGTGTGGTGTCAGGGCTTGTCTTTTAACTACAGCAGTTACCTAATTAGTTTTTGAGATTTGTTTACTCTGGTTTTTTCTTACTGTCTGGGTAATTTAGTTTTCTATTAACTACTTGGAGGGCCACATTGCTTTTTTTTTTTTTTTTTCAATCTTGTCCTTTTACAGGAAAACTGGGAAAATAGTACAGAGTGCCCTCATACCTACATATACCGGTAGTTTCTCAACATTATTAATATCATATGGTGGTAATGTGACAGGATAGTAAGAAGCTAGAAAAATTCCTGGGTGAATGGAATGGGGGGAAATTGAGACAAGAAAATTAAGGTCAAACAGTTTGAGTAGCTTATAGCCATCTGGTGAACTGTAAGACCTTATCTCCCCTAACCAAGGTCACTTGAAAGAAAATGGTTCATACCCCTCCTCCCTAACCAGAGAATACATAGCTTAAATCTTCCTGGCCTGGGAAATAAACAACAGAGACCTAAGTAATGTCATTTGTGCCAGCTAAACTCAAGGACAGATGAAGTCAGAGAAACAAATAACAAAAACTCCATTAAAAGCCAGATAAAAATAAAGCAGTATAACAGACCAAAGAATATCTCAAACCCTCCTGTGTGTTCATTTTGATGCATCAGCATATTAAAAATACACCTGGAAAGCTGATGAATATTCTGCTGAAACCTTCCCCTAAGATTCTCACCTACAGAAAAAAGGCAAAAAGCCCTCAGGACAAAGACTCTGCCCAGGCATGAGGGCATGACCTTTTGTTTCCTCCTAAACTCTAAGGTCTGAAGGGGACTTGCAGCCAGAGGAGCAGGGAACAGAGGCAGCTAAACCCAGGTTTATACCCTGATGCTGTGTCCAGGGCCCCCTTTTTCCTCTGATCTCCTGGTGAGTGGTGGGCTAACAGCAGCCCCACCTTGGCTCACTCCTTTACTATAACTTCTCTGGGGAGCCAAAGCAGAGCACTGCCCAGGGTCTCTCTAGTTATTCCCTCTACCCTACATTTTCCTTTGTTTCACTGTCGTCAACCTCAATGAGCATACTGTCAAAATCACCTGGGCTTGTTTGTGAAATCCTTTCCACGAAATCAAGAACCCACACATTATAGGCTGGCCTGAGCCAGACCCAACCTGGTCCGGTTGAGTAAGTAACAACAAGATATATTTCTCACAATTAATGAGCCAATACTGATACATTATGACTAATCAAAACCTATACATTATTTAAATTTTCTTAGTTTTTATTTTTTTCAGCCTCTCATCTAGGATACCATATTATATTAAGCCATTATGCCCCCTTGGTTGTTGTGGCATTGACAATTTCTCAGAAATTCCTCAGTTATTGATGACCTTGATAGTTTTGAGTCATACTGTTCAGGGACTCTATAGAATATCCCTCGACAGAGAGTTGTCTGATGTTTTTTTCAATTATTAGACTGAGTTGATGTGTTTTAGGCTGGAAGGCCAGAGAGATCAAGTGCATCTCTCATCAAATAATATTAAAGATAGATCTTCTCAAAAGGACTTATTACTGCTGATGTTAACCTTGATCACCTGGGTTAGGTGCTATTTCTTCAGTTTGGGTATTGTAAGTTTACTCATTTTTTTCACCCTTTTCACATTGACCTCTTTGGAAGCATGCCACTGCAGGCAGCGCTCACTTGAGGAGTGGAGGCTTAGCTCCATCGCTTTGAGGGTGGATATCTACACAGATTGTTTGAACTTTTTCTGTAATTTGTATTTCCCCATTTATTCATTTATTCAAATGTATATTCATATTAATACAGACATTAATTTTATTTTGGATTTTGGATTGTAATCCAATACTACTTTATTTTGTTGCTCACATTGGGAGATTTTTCAGGTGCTGCTTGTGTCCCATGGACAATTCCCCATCACTGTGGGATGCTATTTTGGGGACTGTTAGTTGTTATGAGGTGGAGGATAGTAGGGGGCTTCACAATCCTACCCTGCGGGTGCAACAGGCTTATTTTGTGTTTCTCCTACCCAAACATGGAATCATCCATTTTACGTTATTCCTTTTAATTGAAACAATGCTAATGAGAACTAAGGTTTGGGTAGTAGGTGTGCTCTTTGATGCTGTGATTGCTTCTCAGATCTCTGAGGTGACAGAGAAGAAAATACATGTGTATACACCAAACCATATGCACATATCTATAAATAAACTTATATGCTATCAGCTATGGTAAATACGTTGCTATCTCTACTTCTAATCCACAAACACGTGGATCATTCTAGCTTCTTCCCCTCGTTGATCGATAACTCTCCACTTTAGTAACAACAAAACTGGCTCCCACTCTCTGCCATTATTTAAATTTCCAAAGTTACTTAGGGTTGCAACTTGTTTCCCCACTTCCTTCCATGAGATTGCTTCATACATTTTTAATACAGTTAGATACTTTTGTCACATTCTGCCTCCCATCTTAGGATTCACAGACTTTGTAAAAGGCTGTCTCAAAGGTCATACATTAAGGTTTGGCCCTTGTGCTTTACTGGGTACACACTCCTCACTCCCCTTCTCAATGCACAAAATCAAATAGCATTAATTCCACTCCTATTAGAAACGAGCCCTGAGCAGCAGGTCAAATTGTGCTCTTAGCCTCTCAACTATTATAGTGAGGAGTTTTAAGGCTTTGGTTTATTTCACATCTCTTTCCTTTCATTCCTTAAAGGCTAACCTACAAAAATTTCTTGGCTGAATTTTTCCCTTTACATTCATTCCTCTTTGTAACTTCGAAGCCTCTATTTGGATTGATCTCACTCAATAATGACTAAAAAATCTGCATATATTTGAATTAACATTTTTAACTTGATAAATATAATAGAAGAATAAGAATTCCCACTGCATAATTTTTATGTCACATAGTCTCATTATAGAAAGGTTTTTGTATTTTAATCTTTTATTGATGGTTGAGTGTGTTGTATACTAATATGTAAGGCATGAAACTAATTATGCAGTTGAATTATAAACACTATATTAAGTAGGAACAATGTATTGAAAAATAGAATACCTTTTCACCAATTATTTATATTATGTAATTAAAATATAACTATTTTAAGAAATCTAGGCTTTGGGTTTTTAAGAGCTGTGCCTCATTTATTTATTCTTTTAGATATATAGTTATTCTGTTAAATTACTAACTTAAACATTTCATAGACTTGTATACTAAAACCCTTTTAATCTTAAGCACATTAAAATTTACCAATTTTGTTATCATGAAAATAAAACCTTTAAAATGTGCTTCACAGGTTGATGAATGTTGACAGAGACTAATTAGGTGATTTGCTAAATGTCAGACCCAACTCTAATGCCAAAAAATAATCTGGAAGCATATCCATGTTAATTGCATGTTACTTTTCATTTTGTTCAACAAAGAGAGGATTTTTTAATAAAAAAAACTGAAAAACAACCAGGAGAAAACAATTCCAGATGGATGACTATGCTGACAACCGCACTAACAGTCTGTCTCTTTAACTCAGACATTAGCTTTGCTCCCAAGGCTAAAAATATTAGTCATTCTGGAACTAAAACTTGTTTTCTGAACACATTTTGTCTATATTCTTAAAATGCTGTTAGGCTTATGCATAATCAGCAATCATTCCTACCTTGACCTGCATGTACCTTAATTCTTGCTCATGCTATAATCATTCTTCACCTAACTTTACTTCATTCTCCTAGAATTGTCAGAATCTTTATATGAATTGTCACTATAGTGTAGTTCAAGATTTACTTTTTCAAGATGCGAACTTTTCAGAATAATTTAAACATAGTGTTCTGAAACCCAAGTAAAATAATTTTGGCAAACATGTTTACTTAAAAATAATTTCAATTTGCAAAATCCCTGTGTTATTTTTATTTTAAAGATTAGCTCTAGACTTCCCCCAAAGCCTTCATTTATCAAAGCAGATTGAGCAAGGGATAGAACAAAGGTGGCCATGTGGGTGAGGTTGGGAAAAGAGAGGGACCTTTCTCTCAGTAGACTAGGTAATGATGCTCTGTGTGCCAGAAAGAGAGACTGGCATTCTGGCCACAGGTTAACTAATCCACAGGCCCACTCTGGTGTTCCAGTGATTAGAGAAGATCTTGGTAAGGACTTTCTTAGGAGAACATAACTTGCATACCCTGGAATGTGGGAGCATATTATAGCAACAAAGTGTCCATTTAGAAGAGGACTTCCAGGAGAAGTTGGCAACAAAGTGGTGGGAAAAGACCATGGTGTAATGTGCCAGAGAGAAGATGGCAGGATGGCCAACTCCTGCCTCTTGTGCCATTCAGAATTCAAGTGACAGGACGTCAACTTTTACAGTGACTCCTTTTAAAGATAATATGGTGGGTTTTCAAAAGGAAATGAACATTGGAGTTGCTCAAGGTTTGACTTTAGCTTGGTCAGATTATTTCAGCACATGATATAATGTTATGTGTTGAAATGAGCTTTTATACCCACATCAACCTTATTGAGTCAGGCTAAAAAAAAAAGTTTTTGAAGAACTTTCTCATTCATGAGGATTTCCAGAGCTTATAGCCATCCTGTAAGGCATGGCTTCATACCTCAGATAGCCAAACTATAAATCAGAGAGTTTAAAGAATTTCTCAGACTAACATAGATAGTAAGAATTGCAAATGAGTTTTTTAATCCAGAATTATTGATTATATTCCTTTCTTTTCCATTGCAAAATTACCTCTTTCTAACCCCTTTAAATAAATCTACAAGCATCTTTTCATTTATTTTCAGAATAAAGAGACAAATTTCAGAATTAAAAAATAACTGGTTTTAATTTTATATTTTTAATTTTCATTGATATGTAATTTACAAGCTATTAAATTTACTGTTTTAAACTGTAAAACTTGCCCTGGCTGGTGTGGCTCAGTGGATTGAGTGCTAGCCAGTGAACCAAAGGATTGCTGGTTTGATTCCCAGTCAGGGCACATGCTTGGATTATGGGCCAGTTCCCCAGTTGGGGATGCATGAGAGGCAATCATACATTGATGTTTCTCCTCCTCTCTTTCTCCCGGCTTTCCCCACTGTCTAAAAATAAAATAAATAAATAATCTGTAAAAAAATTGTAGAAATTTGGTGTTTTTAGTATATTCACCAAATTGTGCACCATCACTACCATATAATTTAATTTTTTTATAGTCCAAAAAAGAAGCTCGCGCCTATTAGCTGTCATTTCCCTTTCCCTCCATCTCCAGCCTATGGAAAACACTAATCTACTTTCCCCCTAGGTTTCTCTATTTTGGACATTTCTTATAAATGAAATCACAACAGATGTGGCCTTTTGGGTATGGCTTCTTTCACATTTCTTTCAAAGCTTCATCCATGGTGTAACGTATATCAGCATTTAACATATATCAGTATTGCTCTGTATGGTTGAATGATGATCCATTGTAGGGATCTACCATATTTTATGACATCTGCATTATTCCACTCTTTGGTTATTCTAAACAGTTATGCCTTGTGCATTCATGCACAAGTTTCTGTGTCCACATAGCTTTAATATCTCTTATGTGTATACCTAAGAGTTAAATCATTGAGTCATATGGTAATTTTGTTTAGCTACTGAGAATTTGCCAAACTGTTTTCTGAAGTGGTTGGTACCATTTAAATCCCCACCAGCAAAGTATGAATGTTCCAATTCTCCCTATTTTACCAATATTAAATATTGTTTATCTTTTTAATTATACCCATACTATTTATAAAGCAGTGTCTCATTGTGGTTTTGTCTTGCATTTCTCTGATTGATGGTATCAAATGTATTTTCATGCGCTCAATCCACTGAGCTACACCCGCCAGGGCAATTCAAGCAAAAATTTTTGAGTTAACTTTTTTAATATATATTTTTAAATTATTTATTTATTTATTTTTAGAGAGAAGGGCAGGGAAGGAGAAAGAGATGGAATGAAACATCAATGTGTGTTTGCCTCTTGCACCCCTTACTGGAGACCGGGCCCACAACCCAGGCATGTGCCTTGACTGGGAATCGAACCAGTAACCCTTTGGTCTGCAGGCCCACACAGAATCCACTGAGCTACACCAGCCAGGGTGAAATTCTTGAGTTATCTTTGATGATTATTTTTTCTTATTTTACACTTGGAATCTATTAACAAATCCTGTTCACTATATTTTCAGTATTTGTTCAGAATCTATCCATTTCTGCTATGGATCAACTCCATATGTATTACTTTCTCTCAAGCCTATGTTATTTTAAAAGTCCTCTAAATGAGTACTTGCCATTTATATACGATCATGGTGTATTCATAATACAATATTCAGAGGGTTTCTTTGATATGAAGAGAGTACATACGTCACTCAGGATCAAATTCCACTTTTGGACTACTGTCTTGTTCAGGATAAAACTGAAAGGTTTTATGCTAATCTAAGTGACACATATTAGCCAGGCCTGCCACTTCTCTAATCTTCTCCCCATCTGCTCTTTTCTTACTCCACCTGGCCAGACTTGCCTCATTCTGCATCTATTGAAGCTAATTTTGGTTTAAACTCACATTAAGGCATGGTACTAAGAATATCATTACTATTATACTAGAATTTCAAATGTTAAATAGAAGTATTTGTAAAAATTACTGTTTTGAACCTTGATTTATATATTTAAAAAATGTTGTAATGGCTCTATTTTACTTGGACACATCACTTATTTATTTCTATAATCACCTTAAAATAAATGGTATATATTTTAAAAGTCTACTTTTATATTAACTTGATATGTCATTACTATTACTTAGTTATGTCATTACTATTTCATTGTAAAATTATCATTTCATTGATGATACAATCAGGATTGAAAATTTTGGTGACAATTTTTAGCTGGCAGCCTGTTGGTGCCATTTTGTAGCTTTGTAGCTTTGTGCGGGCCACTTATATTTTGAGGCTGGCCTTTCTCATATATAAAATAAAGATAATAGGTTCTTCCACTGCTATCAAGTGAGTTCAATTAGGTAACATATTTAAAATATCTACTACAGAGCCTAGCATTTTATGGGCAATGGACAATTATCTTTCCCTTTTCACAAATCTCCATCAAGTGTTATGATTTTACTTCCACTAATGTTGCTCTCGCGACTCTAAGATAAAATATTATATTTTCATATGAAACTAGTATGTTATTGTGGTTATATTTTCTGTCTTTATAATACCACACTCTTTATAATGACTAGAAAACTTTTTGTTAATATTTATGAGACCAAGTTCATTTATCTTTTTATCTAAATAAAGAGTGGAGGGAAACAATAATCTCTTTGCTTGTAGAAACATGGCACAATCTTACGAAGGTTGATTGAAGCATTTGATTTAAGAAAATTGCTTCCCCTCATTAAGAAAGGTGTTTATATAACAACTTGGCTATTAACTACCAGACGAGGTAATTTCATCCCCCCACCAGCTGTTCAAATTTAATATTTGCATAATAGAATGAATAGTTGCTACAGTTATTGGTCTAGATTTTCATCCCTCTTCCATCCAGACTCACGTTTATCAAAACAATCACTTCTTTCACGAGCTTTCTGTTGGGTCTAATCTACTTTTATTTTGTAGTTATATGGTAATGAGAACATAAAATTTTCCCTACAAGGTAACTCTGTTGGGTATTATAAAAGCATATCAAGTTTTATTCTATTGACACACAGAGTGAAGATGATTTGATTCAAAGTCTAATAAATATTCAGCATAATACAAAACAGTTTGTGCTTTATGATTTGAATAAGGTGTTCATATTTCTAATAGTGTGTTGAACACACTATCTTCTTTGAAATGGCAATCAAATTACCTGTTTGCCCTCAGGTATTATTCATCATTCATATTTCTATGTATTTACTTTTGAAATACATCTATAAATTATGCTGGAATACATTTTATCATACTCCTCTATATGTCTTACTTAAAATAAGTTTTATATAGATATATATGAGTGTCTATAAGTGTATGCATATGCATACACACATGTATACACATGTATGCATATAAATATGCATGTATACACATATTTATATATTCACACATATATGGATTTTATACCTACTATGTACACACTATTTGTGCTATGGGAGAATAGGAGTAAAATAATGATTATCTCCTATTGTACAGTGTACTAAATGCTCAGAACAAATCTATCAACTAAAATTTAAATATTGCTTGGATTTTAAAATATTTTTTAATCACTGAGCAACTAGCTAAGTAAGAGACCAAAAGTGAGATGAAAGTGGAAGTCTTGGGAATTGGTGACACGTAAATGCCAATTTCACCCTACCCATATTGATGAATCTTCATCACCTTGAAGAGGGGGATTGATTGAAGATATGTAATAAAGTCTGGTATATAGCCCAAGTGAAAAGGCTAATAAGACATCCCAGAATAAAGCAGAAACTCCAAAAATAACATACCTTAATTTTATGGGTGAAAAGGAAAACAATAGCAAGCATCTTGCTCAATATCAGTTTAAGGGCAGCTCTTCTCCACCAGAAATTCATGAACATATGCTGCCCCCTCACAAATTCCCATCACCCCAGGGAGGGCAGGTAGTGGGATAGAGAACCTGAGAAGATCATTTTAATTTAGCCCTATCTTGAGGAGTTTCTGTTTTTATTTGTCTGGAAGAGACAAAGGTGATTTGGAGTGATAAAATTTCAACTCACCTGTAATTATTTCTATGAATTAATTATTCAGTGAAATATCATGAAACACAAAGAAAGAAACATCATGAAATTGAGCTAGAAGAAACAAGTGTGAGCAGAATAAAAGCCCAGAATACTTATAATAATGGAACTATGAGGCACATAAAATATCATTTAGTTTGTTACAAGAAAGAATTAATGGCCCTGGCTGTTGTGGCTCAGGGGGTTTCCAGCCTATGGATCAAAGGACCACCATTTCGGTTCCCAGTCAGGGCATAAGCCTGGATTGCAAGCCAGGTGCCCAGTTGGGGGTGTGTGAGAGGCAACCACACATTGATGTTTCTCTCTCTCACTTTTCCCACCCTTTTCTTTGTAAAAGTAAATAAACCAAATCTCAAAAAAAAGAAAAAGAAGAAAGAAGAAATTAGTGGGATTGAACATATGAAAAAGGAAGAGAAATCTTTAAAAATCACCCAGATTTTTACCAAAATATAGCAATTTTATAACTTAAAAAAATAATATTTATGGGGTCTATTTCAACCATCCCTACTCTCTTCAAAATACTCACATTCCTGTCCTCCTCAGTCTCTCACTCTGGCAGTATGATCAGCACCTGCCTTTCCTTGTACAAAAGTAGTTAGTTGTCTATGTACAATACAACGTTCTATCCATCGTATTAATTTGAACCTCACATTTCTTCTTAAACATGTTGGAACTTTCCCAGATAGACTGGGCACTCTCGTTCAACATCTTTACAGTTTCTCCTATCCTCAGCATTTAAATTTTTCCATGTATATTTCATACATTCATGTGTAAAATACTTGGAACAAAACCAATGAAACAAGCTTTCTTTTACCCCAAGCCCATTCTCTTTAGTTATCTCCATAACCAAAACTTACAATAAATTTCTCTACATTTACCCTATTTATTCCTTTCTACTATCTTAATCCTGACCACAAGTCTATTTGTTTTTAAATCCGATAAGGTCCAAAGGTCTCTCTAAAGTCAGCAGTCCTCTCCATGGTATTGAATTTAAAAGGCACTTGCTAGTCTATCTTAATTGATTGACAATAACATTTGATTTTGTTGACTGCGTTTTCTCCTTCATAAAGTGGCTATAATAATAAAAAATACTGATTTCTTTCTATCCTTAATATTTCTCTTATAATTTTCAGGGTTAGTTTATTTTTAGTTCTTCAGTTATCGGTTAAAAGAGCATTGCATCTCTCACTCCACATTTCAACAATCACCCAAAGCTTTGTTATCCCTTATATGTGAAGATCTCACATATTCAGCACAATCCCATCTCCTAAGATCTAATTCATATATTTGGCTGCCCATCTATCTATACTGCAATTGTAATTTTTGCAGCATCTCAAAACATTGTCAGCTTCTTTTTCAGCTTCCTTATAGAAATAAATGTCACCATATTTCTCTACTGATAGTCAAGAAGCTTTGAAATCATCCTGACTCTTCCTTTCCCATTATTCTTTCTCAAATATTTTAATCTGTCAGGAGTCTTATTATAAGCCCTGTGCATCTCTTATCTACTTCTCTCCGTTGTCATGGTTCATCAGCTCTCCTCCCTGAGATCAACCTACAGCCTCTTAATCTCTTGATCTGCTATTTATCTTACTGTTTCCCAATGTATTTACAATTTTGCATACACGTGATGATTAAAAAACTGAAATCTTCACAAGTGTCTCATGCTTAAAATGTTCCAATTGTCTTTAATTCTCTTAAAATAAAGTTTAAAAAATTTTAACATTTTAAAATCTCTGTTCATATGTATTCTCTTAAGATCACTCTCCTAATGACCTAGAACACTGAAATGTTATTCTAGCTGCAACCAATTTGACTGTATAGATCTATTTGGATTTCAAAATATAAATTTTGAACTGCTGCCATGTGTCTGGTATTCATGTAGGTGCCACACACCAACAAAAATTAGGCATGTGTCCTTTGTGGGACTTAGAGATTTACAGGATAAAATATACTTTAAGAAATAAACAAAGGTGACAAAATGGCATTTTTTTTCTTCTTGTGCAGATGCTGTTGGCTGGGTCCACAGCCGAAATCAAAAGCTTTACATTTAAAGAGAACATAAGGTAACTGCCTCCTTATCTCTTGCTGCTTCTAGGATTCTCTCCTTCATTTTAATCTTGGATAATGAAATTATGACATGCCTTGGTGTGTTCCCTCTTGGGTCCAACTCTCATATAAGGTCAAGTTAAAGGAATGCATCATCACCAAGCCCTTATTATATGAAATGTTAAAAGGACTTATCTAAGAAAAAAGAAGATAAAAAACATGTATAGTAAAATGACAGCAAACTCACAATTATTAACAACCACACCTAAAACAAAAACAAACTAAGCAAACAACTAGAACAGGAACAGAACCACAGAAGTAGAGATCACATGGAGGGTTAGCAACAGGGGAGTGGGAAGAGGAGAGGGGGAAAAGATACAAAGACTAAGTAGCATAGATGGTAGGTAGAAAATAGACAGGGGGAGGGCAAGAATAGTATGGAAAATGTAGAAGCTAAAGAACTTATGACACATGGTCATGAACTAAAGTAGGGGAATGTGGGTGGGAGAGGGTGTACAAGGTGGAGGGGAATGAAGAAGGGAAATGAGACAACCATAATAGCATGATAAAAAACATATATTTAAAGAAAGAAAAAAATAAAGAAAGAAAACATAAGCCACTGACCAGACACTTCCATCAACTATCTACCAATGAGAGGGATTTTTAGCACGAGTTTAGAGAAACTGAAATTTTTAAGTGGCCAAATTTACATTTGCTCTGAAGTTTATAAATAATAACATGAAAGGATATTTAACATGTATATTTGTTAAAAATAAAAGTATTCTGTAATTCTCTACATATATTTTACTGAAAGGTGAATGCATGTTGTCTTATATATGAGGTCTGACCTGATGTGAAATTACCTTGAAAATGTTCTATATTATCATAAAGTCAAGTTTCAAAAACTTGATATCATATTAGCCAATTCCTCATTGGTACCATTGATTTATAATCTCATGTCCTGACCTGATTCTCTGAGGTATAATTAATCTTTGCTATGGGAAACAGGTTTTAAAAGGTGAGAGATGGAAAGAGAAATGTTCGAGTGAGTCAATCCTGATGTATGATGGGAGCATTGGTGTAAATGGCTGTTTTATTTTTAAAGTAAGATCATAGTTTTATTTTTTTTTTATTTTTTTCCAATTTTAAAAATGGCTGTTTTAACAAAAATCCACTTAAACTTTTTCTTCTTTTTTGTCAGAGTCATAATCATAAATACAAAATTTAAAAAGTCATTTAATGAAAGAACTATCCCTTCCCCTCTTTATTTCTTCTGTGGTTAAACTGTTCCTTTAACATATGTCTGTAACATTTCTATCCATGGTTAATATTCTGATAATTGCAGCATGTATATAAAACCATGCAAATGAAATCAAGTACTTTAACTTTTCCATTTATTTGATAACTAAGTAAAATAAGTAAAAAGACTAAGCGATATCTATAGTTACATACAAATTGTTAAAGAAATTACCCCTTTCTAGATAAATTGATAGTAAAATAAAAGTAAATTGTATTTTTTCCAAAAAAATAGTTTTTTATATGAATTGTGAAAACAAATAGTTTAGTTTCATATTTATGGAGAAGGAGCACAACTACTTTTAGTTTCTTAGCTCAAGATCATTTAAGTAAACCTAAAATGATAAACCAGCCCATCATGCTTATGGATTTACCAATACTTTCTCTTTGGAAAAAGTAAGCCTTTGGCAGGACAGTTTCATTTTAATGTATTAGTATTTATTAATTCTTGTTGGAATTAAAACTTTTCCTTGTGTGTAATATTGCCTGAGGCAGGGAAAGAAAAACTATTCAGGAGAGGCAGATGGTTTTCATTAGGTGAGGTCCTTCATCTGCTTAGTCTCCGTTATTGTATCCCAAACACCTAACACAGTGCCGGGCATAGAATAGACGTTCAGTAGTCATAGGCTTCTTGACACATAATTATAACTTGCAATTAATGAAGTATGGTCCTTCCTATTGAACTTTTTTATTTTTGTATGTTCTAAGATCCAGTTTATAGGAAAACAAATATTAATGCTTCTTAGGAATCATGAGCCCATGGGAAAAGTTTGGCCTCAAGGAATGTCAAACACTGGTTCTAATCCTATGTCTACCACTTAATTTGGGCAAATTACATAACTTCATTAGAGTTTTGTCTAAATAACTTTAAATAGATAAAAACTGCATTAAGTTCCCGTTGCAATGATAACCAATTATCACAAATTTAGTAGATTAAGACACAAAGCAATTATTCGGTCAGGAGTCAAAGCCAGTTTCAATTTTATATCACTCACTTGCTCATTTACTGTATATAACTGATAGAATCAAAATAGAAATAAAAAGGGAAACAGATTCTGAAGCAGAATTAAAGCAGTTGCAGGAGTCACAGTGTATTTTGACTAAAGCATATCTTCCTTTCAGGGTAGAAATTGTGAGTTTAAAATACTAGCAACATTAAAGAAAAATTTATAGTAGTTGCAAAGATATTGGGATTTAAGTAGATTTCAGCAATTTTAAAGAAAGAAATAGAGTTACATATGGCATGCACTGAAGTCCATTAGGTTTTGAGAAATGGAGATTACTTAGGAGTTGTGAAGTAAAATTGAAAACCATAAAATCTGTTGAGAGAATAGCATTCTATTCTGTGTGGAGAGAGTGTTTAAGATTGCCCTAAATGTGTTTCTGAATTTGGAGAATAACACATATCTCAGCATTTTAGTGCACTTGAAAAAAGAAGAAAAAAGAAAAGAACAATGGAGAAGCATAGATATGCAATTCACAAGGTAAAATGAAGTCTCAGTGTTTCTCTTAATTAGAATATTTTATTTGCTTAATTAATTAAAGACAAAAGATGCCACAAACCTTTTCCTTGATTATGGTTCCCAT
This sequence comes from Tonatia bakeri, assembly GCA_004024845.1. Taxonomy (NCBI): domain Eukaryota; kingdom Metazoa; phylum Chordata; class Mammalia; order Chiroptera; family Phyllostomidae; genus Tonatia; species Tonatia bakeri. The sequence goes on along the minus strand of PVIA01004393.1, from coordinate 96,026 downwards.
CTCTCCTTCAAAGTATGTGCATGAATTTATATTGAAATATACTAATAAGTTTTTGTGAAATTTGAGATTATAAGGTGATCTTTGAGAAAATAATAATTGTTAATTGAATAATTCTTGAAAAATCTTGTCAATTTTTCACTAATTCATTCTTCAGCATAGATACTTCCCAGATTATTTATGGAAATACTTTTTTTAATATGATGAACTAAAAGGAAACAGACTGTGTTATCAAGAGAACTTTCAGTAATATATTGTATTAATGTATTAATTTACTAGTTAATGAAGCTATTCTTTATATTTTGCTGTTGTAAGCATTATTTTACATGTCTCCTAGAGCAAGGGTACACAGGTGTCCCCAGATTATAGAGGTGAGGATGGGATTGCTGGGAGGATAGTATAAGTGACCATATTTTTTAAAGTTGCTACATCAATTTAATATTCCCACGAGTAATGTATAAAAGTTGATCCAGTTCTCATCAGTATGTATTATCCAGACTTATATTTTGACCAATCTGGCAAACATATAATTTTTTCTAATTGTGATATAAATTTGAATTTTTATGATTATTAATGTAGTTGAAAATTTTTTCATGTGAGTCCTCTTCTAGTTATATTTGTAAAATGTCTGTTCATATTATTTATTGTTTTTTCTATGTATTGACTTACCAGAATGTAATAATAAGATCTATGTACTAGATTAATGTTAGTTGTATGTGCTGAAAATATCTTCTCTCAGCATATAAATTATCTTTCATTCTTTTTAAACTCTCTTTTAATTAAAAGAGATTTTTAATTTCAATTAGTTTGAATAATTCATTCTTTTCTATGATTAGACATTTTGAGATCTTAAAAACACTTTCATATATACTTGTTCTAAAGATACACTATATATTATTTTATTTTTTAAAATTTGCTTTTTATTTGTAATTGCTTAATCCATTAAAGTGACTTTTATGTGTAATGTTCCATAAGTCTCTGATTTAACTTTTTCCTCTGGATAACCAATTGTCTCAGAACATCTATTGTTAATTTTTTCCTTTCCCCAGTGACCTATCTTATCATCTTAATCTTAAAGCAATTAGCTGGGCTTGTTTTTGGGTTATTACTGTATTTTGCCATGTATAATGTACACTTTTCTGCCCAAGTAAGGTAGAATTATCTTGTTTCTACCGTACTTAAAAACCTGATTCTTCAAGACATCAATATCTTACTCTTTTGTTCAGTCATGCAAGAAATAGTGTTAGAAGTTCTATACTATCACCACTAAAAACAAACTTATAAAGCTTAAAATACTTTTACATCATTTTATTTTAGTTTAGTTTAGTTTTGGTTAGAATATGTCTTGCTAAGGATATATAGTTAAAATACTATACTAAAGTTATTTAATTACTTTAATTACTTAAAAAAGTTTGGTGGTTATGTTAAAATTTTAAATGAAATTGTGTTTAAATATGAGGTTTTCTCCTTTTCCCCCATTTCTATAATTTTTTAAATATGTAAACTATATTATGATTCCAAAAGTCAAAACTATAAAAACATTTAAACTTTGAATAGCACCCACCTACCCAATGGGTGCTAACGTTAGCAAATGAATGCATTTTTAACTTTTACACTCTTTTTTTGCTTATGTATGTATGTATGTATGTATGTATGTATGTATTTTTACACAAAAGAGGGCTTAGTGTAGGCAATCTTTTCTACTACCAGTTTTACTAAATAATGTGTATTGGAAATCACTTTGGTTTATCTTTATTTTTTTTTAAACAGTAATTTTGTGTCCTTTTTATGGTCTTCAGCAAAGCATATGGATACCTTTTACCTACAGTCTCCCAAACATGTATGCTGTCAAACTCTTGAATTTTTGTTTGTCTGATAAGAAATAAAATCTTTGTGTCATTTTATTTTGCATTTCATTTATGGTTAAATTTAATCTTATGTATGTTTTATATTAATTTTATAGTATTTTATGGACATGTTTTTAAAGTTTTTTCCTGTATTTTTAACATCTTAGACATATTAACCTTTTGTCTACAATATAATTTAATTTTTGATTCTTGGTGTTTCTATTTAAAAAATTAGTTTTATTTAGTCCTAGTTATCACTTTTTTCTTTAGTTCATCAAAGATTGGAATTATGCTGAAAAAAACTTTCCCAATATTTTCTTTTAGTAATTGTGTGATTTTATTTTTTTATATTTATATTTCTTATCTATTTAGTTTTTTCTTATGTATGGTGTGATACATGAATTTTATTTTTCTCCAAATATCTATCAATTTTTAAAACCATTTTTAGAGTCTATTTTTACCAAAGTAGTTTGAGATACTACCTTTATTAAATGCTAAGTATTCCTATACTGTGATGTACATGTGAATTTTCTATTTTATGTAATGATATGTTTGTTATCTCAAGATTTATCATTATTTTTTCTTATTGTCTGCAGGCCAATATTGATTGGGTCTCAATATAATTTTTATACCATACTCTGGGAGGACAGAGTACATGTTTATAGGACTACTAGTCTTGGCTACTGTAGCTTACTTAGAAGGAACTAATAGATATGTTTGGAGTTAATCATGAAGTATGGTTTGGCGGAAGGGTTTGAGCATTCACAAGATAGAAGAGAGATTTTTTACATAAAACCATTCTCTAGTACCTAGAGTTTTAACATTATGGCAGGAAATTCTGGAGTCAATACTAATCTGTTGCTGAAATGGTCTCCTGAAGTTTGCAAATGAAGAGAGTCAAGAACAGTTAAGGTAAATATCCTGGTGCTGACTTTGAGGAAAGGTGACAGAAGGCTGGGAAAGAAAGACTGAAGTACGAGAATGGTTTTATCTTGCAAGGCCAGAACATGCACACTGGCTGGCTTTTCCCAGGATAGCATATACCTTTAGTATACCTCTCACTAAATCAGTGAAAAAACAAGTGGTGGAATGCACACCAGTCTCTGAAAATCTCAGTGGTGACTGTCTTCTATAGTGGGAGTTTGATAGTGTTAGTGATGAAATGGCACTAGAATGAGCAACAATAAAAAAAATAAAATAAATAAAAAGTAAAGAATACATGCACATATACACACAGAATCTCTTCCATATGATCTCATTCTTAGATGGGCACATATATGATTTTTAATTTATTAAAGGATAATCATTAAGCAAATGTATTTTAAAAGCATTATGTAAATGTGTTTATGAAAACAAGGAAAATATTTGTCTGCCATGGAAATTTGGGGAATGCTTTTTAGAAGAGTTTTTGATCTAACACTCGACGAATATACACTCTCAAGGTTACCATGTGAGAAATGTCTGTTAAAAAAACTACTCTAAGTATTTTCAAATTCCATTCAGTAAAGTTCAAAGTGCATGAAGACTGTGTGTCTTATTTGTGTGGTATTCTACAATGATACTTTTTTCAATATTGAAACAGAATCTCAGGAACTGTGCACCATAAAACTGTATTCCAAAAGGCAATTAAAAAATATGAACAGCCAGACTTAGAACCAGAAATCCAAGCAACTATATAATAACTGGTATAAAACAGATTGAAGAAATAGAAAACAGTGAGTGTCTGAATGGCCTTTAATAGTCTTTAGACTGATGCTAAGATGATTGAAGATCACAAGAATTCTCTTTGGTTCTTGTTAATTTTCACTAGCAATTGTCTTTGAAGTTCCATTAAAATCTAATGTCCCCATAGCCCTAGCCCTTGAATTTTTTACCACCTATTCACAACTGCTGAGAACAATTTACTGTTTATAATGTACATACATACTTCCATTCAGATATACACAAGGAACTGGTTTAATAGGAGCCCATGTGGAGAATTGGAGTAGACCCCAACTTCCGGGTTAATCACAATGCTTGGGGTAAAGTCTTAAAAGGAAACTACTGGTTTTAAAAGATTAGATACTAGACCCACATAATAGTTGCTTAAAATTTGTGTGATTAAACTCCAGGTGTCTCTAGGCTTCGGTGTACACTGTTAAAGTCCCTTTAGTCCGATGTAGATGAAGTATAAATGATTGTCAGGATTTGCGCTGAAACTTAAGGGAAAACCATTTGATTTTATATTTTGTTTGTTGAGGGGCAATTGCTAAAATGGAGATATTAAATTTGCATATAGTGTGAGATCAGGGCCAGAATTTCATTTTAGGGCATATTTAAATCTTCTCAGTATTCCTCTCTTATAATTGCTCTGACTTTTGCACTCCATTTTAGTTAATGACACTCGGTGAACTGAATTGCTTCAGTGAAATGAGAAGGCAGCAAAGAAATTCAGTGGAACGTTTGATTACAGCCCTTGTTGTAGCCTGGTTTCTGAGTAATCTTATACCTGGATTACGTAATCTTCATGGTGTATCCACCATCAAAATGGAAACTATTCAGAGGTGATATAGTTCCCTACTATGCATTTGTAGGATTTATACCTAATACATCAAAAATAAATTATAATACTTGAATCAGAAATTTCACCATTTCTGACCCTAGAATTGCTGCTTTTGAAAAATTTTGTACAGAAGTGCATGTTTTTCTTAGTGATTATAATCCATGTTGCTTTTTCTAGTCATGTGGTTAAAGTATTAAGGGCTTATGACATTTCTGCACTAATCTGTCTATTCAGGGTAAATTTTATATTTAAAAAATAATATTTTACACAAAGATGTAAAAAGTAGGTTACCTGAAATTAAAAGTTTTGTAAATACCCCATTTTCATGTTTGCATTTAGAGCTCTCATGCATGCTGGGATTTTATATACAGGCTGTAATTTTCATATTTAAGCAGATGTTATAAGGCAAGCCAGCAACCGCACCAGTGAGTTGCTAAGCCACCAGAAAAAAAGCAAACTGTTCTAAGCATAAGAACCAGTCAAGCTGTGAGCTGTAGAATCCATAAACTGTGTATAAAATGAGGTCACTGAATCATGATATCATTTTGAACAGAATCATTTGGACAAACATGTGCATCAAAATAACTTGTTTGAAGCCAAGTATTGGTAAAAGGTATACTGTACAGTATGCATATGCAGAAAGGTAAAATGATAATTTTTCACTAGATAAATGTACATTCATGGTTGAGTACTAGTTACTATTTTTATTTGCATATGCATAACATCACCTTTTTAAATTATAACAACTAGATCTATAAAATTAGATCTATATAAAAATGCACTAATGCATCTCATAACCTGGCACATTTCAGAAACTGTTTACAAATACAGAAGTATAAAATTTTACTGAGAAATATATAAAAACAATAGCAAGAATACACTTTGATTAGAAACATTAATTGAAAAATACTATGAGAAGAACAGATTTTTACATTTTTTTGGAAAGAATAAAAAATATCTCTTGCTTCTAAAGTTGCATATCCTACACATTTTATAAGGTATGAACTCAGACCCTGCTCAGAATACAAATCTGTGAAATCACAAATAAATACCCTGTCTTATGAAATACAGAGTGGCAAAAAGGATAGAAAATTTGCAAAAGCCTTTGAAAGAAATTAAACTTTCTTTCTTTCTTTTTTTTTTTTTTTTGCATTACATGGTTACTGGTACTCAGGACATAAAAGGGAAGCTGGATTTCATTAAAATGAAGCTAAAGCTGAAAGGATTCACTGGAAATTGAAGTTTCATCCTAAGTTTTGTAAGATAAAAATTCACCACATAGCAACAGCCCTCTTGAGTACCAGCTCTAGGCAAAAATAAACTCTGAATGATGACACATTGAAAAAAATAACAAATAATTATTTGCAAACCTTAATATGACACTAAAATTTTCTGTAAAAAAAAGTGATGAAAGTTACTGATTTAGGGAATTAATTAAAAAGGAGTAAATTATTTATAGAAAGTTGAAATATCTATAATGTCATATGTTCAAATAGATATATCTTTCACTGTACTATGGTAAATGTTACAGGAAATAATACTACACTGTATAGAAAGATAAATATGTTTTACTGCTGTTTGAGAAAAAGAATATACCATTTTATTGTTTATATCATAAATCATTCAATTTAATAAGCCTCCAAAAATTTTTAAATAGATTTTATGTGATTTTTAAGAATTAATAAAATTTGTATAATGTTGATGACTGCACAGGACTGGGTATTTTTGCAAACTAAGAGAAAATAATAAAAAGCTGTGGCTCAGTCACCATGGAAAACAGTGTAGAGATTTAAGAAAAAAAATCAAACTATCATATGATCCAGCAATTCCACTTCTGTATATATTTCTAAAGAAAATGAAAATAGGAGTTCAAAGAGATATCTGTACTTTTGTGTTCATTGCAGAATTATTCACAATAGCCAAAAAATAGAAACATATCTTGTCAGTGGATGTGAATGGATAAATGGATAAAGAAGTTGATACACACACACACACACACACACACACACACACACACACACAAGATATGGATGTGTAGATCCAGATGGGATATTATTCAGCCACGAGAAAGAAGAAAAGTTGCCATGTGACAACATGAGTGGAACTTGAGACATTATGTTAGGTTAGATGAGTCAGTCAGAGAAAGACAAATACTGCACGATATCATTTATATGTGGAGTCTAAAAAGCTGAACTCATAAGTATTTGTGTGTGGTTAGGGGCTGGGGGAAGGAGGAATTGGGGAGATGTTAAGGGCACAAAGAGGGGACTGGTAAATGACATCTGTTCTGGGGAGCTAATACACAACATAGTGATTACAGTCAATAATACTGTATTATAAATATCAAAGTTGCTAAGAGACTAGATCTTAATTGTACCCACCACCAAAAAAAAAAAAAAAGGATACTTGTGTGGCACAATACGGGTGCTAGCTAATGCTAGGTGTTAATCATATGGCAGTATATAAATGTATTGCATCATCACATTGTACAACTTAAACTTACATAGTGTTATATGTCAATTATATTTCAATTAATAAAGAAAAGAGTCATGAAGCTAGATTTTTCTTTCTCTTATGGAAGTTGAGCCTTTGTTTTAAAAGGTAATTGACTGAGTCAGTTTATACATTGCTGCTGTATGATCACATTCTCTGTCAATATAACACTAACTACACAATGCTAAAGAAAGTAAAGATTACATAATATATTATTTATTTATCAATTCCTATTTAACTACTTCAGATATCCAACTGACTATACACCTGGACTTTTGGAGAAAGGTAACACCTTCTGGCTTTATAAAATACTATATAGCTCTTAAAAATTAGATATATTCCAACCCCATCATTTGATAAGTAAGAAAATGGAAGTGTACAAATATGCACAACCATTCATAAACATAACCCTTATGAAGTCCAATAATTCAAATAAAGAACCATATTTTAACAAGTTTCAGAAATTCTACCCTAATAAGAGGAAGGATGGTAACTTCCTGTACACTAGGAATTGAAGTGTTGAAAAATTAAAATAATATTTACTGGTTTTGCACATTACTGAGTAGTTTATGGACTGTAAATGCAGTTCACTAAGTGCTCTAATGCCTGCTTTGTTTTCCAAAAATGGGAGAGTAGAATGAGAACTCATTAGTCAACAGAAAAGAAAAATGTCTTATTTTGTATCATTAATAAATTTCCCTAATAAGCTTACTATGTTGAGGCTTTAGGAAACATTCATTCCAATTACATGAACTTTTTTTTAATGTTTGATCATCATTTCCTAGAAATATGAGCAATCAGAAACAACTAAAGAAAAATGTCTTGAGCAGTAAGAGAGGTGATGTTTGCACGAACAAGGCATATCAAAGCTGTAGTGACAAAATGAAAAAAAAAAAAAGATTTTCCAAATGAATGTCATTGATCCTAAAGTACTTTCCTCTATATTTTCCAAAGTCTGTGTTACTATAAAACTGATTTTGTTCTAGTTTATCACTAATTCACTTTCTCTGTTTTAAAACAATAACAAGTAAAATCGCTGTATTTGTTCTCTTTCTGCTTACAATGAGAGCTTCTCAAATTAAAGTTGCCGGGAGGTGAAAATAACTTGTATAATATCTGTTTTTTTTATATGGTTCTTACATTTGCAAATATTTTATCTCATGCTACCTATTCCGTTTGATCACTACTCCTAGATATTTACACCAGGGTCTGCTCATCCCCATCCAAGTGCCATACTAACTCATGTTAAAGGCTAAGGCAGAAAAACAAACAAAAAACAAAAACAAAACAATCAATAATCCTAACTTTACTTAACATTTTCATGCTTGCGAATCATGGGTTTCTGCTTCACATTTTGTTTGTAAAATACAATTTAACGTGACTGTAGATGTTTTTATGCCCCCTAAGTTTGCACCTAAGACCTGTGCTCCACACATTTCATTCTATTCCAAACCCTAAAATATCATCAAATGGTTCAAAGGCAGTTTTCTTTTTGTCTTTCTCATTGTGGGTATTCTTCCCAAATTGGAATTCCTATTATTTCAGGAAATTTATAGACTGTTAATATGCATGAAGTAAAATAGACATAGTTTGGTGGGATATAAAAATTAAGGTGATTCTACACATATATATTTTTAAATATAGCAAAAGGAGGAGGAAGCACACTTGCTTAATTTTGTGTATGCAGAAAACTTTAAGTCTACAAAAGAGATTAAAATCTATGAGAATAAATCAGCAGGCACATTTTATTCTAATCAAAAGATGCAATAAAATGATGTAATTTCAGCAGAGGTTAAATGGTAAACCTTTGTGAAGCAGCCCCAGGCACCAGTGCACAAGTTGGAGTGAATGGAGTGGGAGGACATGAGGATGAAAGCCCAGTGGCAGCAGACAAGTGGAGGTACTGTGTTATCCCTGGACCTACCTCAGTGACTAGACTAGCTCATAATTTATCCTTTAAAAACTCTGGCTTTATGGTTAAGATTCTTTTTGAAGATGTGATGCTAGTACATAATTGTGGAGCAAAGTTATAAAATCTTTAAGAGAGATTAAAGAGTATTGAAGAATAGACCCCATTTTGAATAGTAGGATTCAAAATGTCAGGGACTGCTTTAATACACCCATTTCTTATTGATGTCAAATTTACACACATAAATATAGCAGGGTGAATTTTGATGAAAAGAGATAAGTGAAATATTTTATGGCATCACCAAGGCTGTTTTCAAGGACTGGTCAATTGGGTGAAAATGGGTGGTATAAATAGATTGTAGTTGATAAATAATAAGTGGTGATATCAGAATTATCACATTTGAGATATCATGCCAAATACTCTCCCTTGTATTAAGCATGTGAGAAAGCAGGAAAATGTGAGAAGAGAAAGTGTTCTTTGGAGACATTTTTAAGTACAGGTTTTTAGAATAGATTTTAGTCAGAAAGAGCCAATTGCAACAGAGTTTGAATGTGGATGAGATCCCTTTGGAAATGTTTTCAATGTGGGAAGATTTTCCCCTGAAGAATGTAGCTGAAACACTGACAGGAAAGTTTCGTCAACCGGGACATTTTTTAGATAAGCCAAAAAGGTGAGATCAAACCTGGCATAAGAAATATCTCCCTCAACTTAATTCTTGCAGAGGAGTGACATTTTTCTAGTGTCACTGTCTTTACCCAGTATTTCATCTGAATTGAGATGGGAGTGAGAAAATGACACAGTTCAAGATTTGGGATTGTATATTTATGGAGATTATGTTTTTCCCATCATTATCCCTTCAAACATACTCAAACATGACCGTATAAATCCTGGGACTTTTCAAACGACCTGGGCAGAGTATCCCTTCAGTGTGGGTCATCACTGCTAAATGAAGCTTAAATTTTAAGGACAATCTCACCATCACCAGCAGCCTCCACGTACATTCATAGAATTAAGTCTGGGCATGCACCTGTCACATTCCTCAATTACCAGCATAAATTAAAATAACTGTCTCAATAATTTTACACTTAAATAGATGAAAGCAAAAAAAAAATTCAGACTTTCAAGTTAGCATTTAAATTCATAATATTTGGGATAAAGGGTCTTAAAAATATTGACACCTTGCAAAATTGACTTAAAGAGTGTTTTAAGCTAATATCTCAATATTTTTTAGAAATTTATTTTAAAAAGCATAAGTTATATACTACTATAGTCTTTCTACATCACACAGATACATGCAATTCAGGTTGCAGAAAGAAAAGAAAGGTGAAAATGGGCTTTTCCAACAATTTCTTCAGTTTCCTTTTCAAGATTTCAAAATTGATGGAATAGAAGTTAAAATAGAAAATGACTTGGTGTCAGAAGTTCATGCCTAAGGCAATATAAATGATAGTTTTAACTTAGACACCAGTAAAACTTATAATTGGAGTGTCAGGTTTGCCATAATTGGTCTTTTTCTCCTCTCAAATGAAATAACTTAAAAGTTATTTATTTGTATCTGTATTAATTTTTTTAGACTCCAAAGGGAGTTAGTGTGCCTCTTGGCCCTTAAGAGGCTTCTTTTTCCTGACAGAACAGATGGATTTTATTAATTTATAAATGTGAATTGTTAGAGGAAACACTGATACTGTCATTTACATACAACACACATTGATTTCTCCTAGTTCTGGAAGTCCAGGTCCTTTCGTGCCCTTCCTGACCTCCCAAATAATGTTCAGTCCTAACCTCCTTCTGCTGAAGTAAAATACCTACCACTGAACACTTCAAGCATAGTCCACTACAAATTTTATTATAATTAGTATTGGTTAATTATTCAACATTTAATACATTTTAAATTCCCCCATTTGATTTTCATTGTCAACCACAATCAGTATATTGTGCTGTGCTTCTCTTATGAATTTTATATCCCATCCCTTCCTCTAAAAACCTGAAAGATTGGAGTTTAGCCTTTTTAAATTCTTAATCCAGTAAAACAGTTATCTTGGAGATACAAAATCATTCTTGAAAAGCCATTCTTAAAGATACAATGTTCATCACTACAATTTTGGAATATTACCAAAATGAATCATATTTTAATTAATTTATTGTTGTGCATGTAACTTGAAACAAATAACAGTTTTAGCAAAACTTGTTAATTTATATAAACAAGATTTGGGGAAAAGCAAAATATAGTTCAGCAGAAGAGTACAGATAAAATCCCAATTCTATGTTGTAATTTCTGTATAATCTGTGCACATTCCCCATCTCTTATGGATTTACCTTACTCCCTCATAGTTCACATTCTCTGAATTTTCATTCTTCCTACTTCATATTTCTTGTCAGCCACCACCACCCTTGTCACTGATATCAAGTATTTTACCATCTTATTTGTTGTTTCTATATCATAATTTCATCAAGAATTCTTGATAACATTCTCATGCACCTGGATGGGAATGAGTTAGCGTGGCTTCCACTTACTCCTCCCTCATCTTGGATACTCTTTTATCAGATGATTTTTTAAGTCCCTCTCTACTAAACAATATATTTTTCCTTAATTATTTGTGGTGTCACCTCTTTAACTCATCCAAATTGGCATATTTGTGTATTATGATCTACCGTTCATTATTAACATAGAATTTTACTAAATGCATCAAGTTTAAAAATGCTCTTTTTAAAAAATGTCAGTTAGGAATTTAAAATTCCACACGTATTGCTGCATTCTTAAATTCTTCAAAAATTTTATTACAACTGCATTTAATATACATTTTTAAAAGATGAACTGATATATATGTACAATGTAAATTACAGAATCATTAACATGCTATTTTATCTCTGTATTCAAATCATCTTTGTTTTTAATATGATGTTAAAGATACTTCATAAAGCACTTAGGCAGTCTTATTAGGTTGATCCCTAGAGACATTATCATTTAATTAACATAAAAGTTTTAATTTGTTAGGTTTTCTAAGTAGGTGATTATATCTCTGAATAATGATATTGTGATTTTTTAATTTCTAAAATTAATACCACTCATTTTTCATATTTTACTGCATTATACAAGACTTAAAGTAAATGACTCTGATATACTATATTAAAAATAGTGGTTTCTCCAAGCTTAGTTCTCCTTAACTGTAAATAAACCCACCGAACATAGGTGTCTTCAGAATTTCTCTGTTGATTTGTAAAAACTGATTGATTACTGCCTCAGGAAACCAGTGCAAAGGTGTTGATGTTCTTGCTAGTGATATTGCTGTGATGCTTCTGATCTGGGAGAGGTGGGTCTTCTGTCAGCATCTGTGGAACTGTGGCAAATGACCTTGTTACCCTGCAAGTAAGGTAACAATTTGATACCCTTTCCAGTTGTTAACATGTATATTATGCTTAGGGAACCAGGTAAGAGAGGAAAACATTATCCCAACAGTCAGGATTGCTTGCTGCAACCAAACCCCACAAAATGGTCCAAATAAAGAGCATTTAAAGAAATCTTGGATTCTTTATTATGCAGCAAGATGCAAAGGAGTACAAGATTCATAGTGAAATATCTCCAAAAAATTTAATTTTTTGGTTTAAAGTTTTTATAAATTTATCTTGATTTTTTTATTACATTATTGTTGTTCAGTTACAATTGTCTGCATTTTCTCCCCACCCTTCCCCACAACCCCGACCAAACCCACCTCCCTCCCTTGCTTCCACCCTCCCCCTTGGTTTTGTCCAGGTGTCCTTTATAGTAGTTCCTGAAAACCCTTTTCCCCACTGTTCCCTCCCCCATCTCCTCTGGCTATTGTTAGATTGTTCTTAATTTCAATGTCTCTGTTTATATTTTGTTTGCTTTTTTCTTTTGTTGATGATGTTCCAGTTATAGGTGAGCTCATATGGTAATTGTCCCTCACTGCCTGGCTTACTTTCAGGGATCATTTCTATAGTTTGTTATCTTGAATTTTTATTATAAATTGATATTTAACATTATGAAATAATTTTCTTAAGAGCCATGAAAATTGAGTTTTCTCCTTTAATATATTAATGTGAAGAATAAGTCCATAATAATTGACTTTGTGATATTGAATTCTCCTTAAAATCTTGGTATAGACTAACTTAATCATTATATTGATATTTCTATTACACTCATAAATTGGGATAAATTCTATTCTTAGGTTTTTAAATCCCTACTCAGACGTTAAATGAACCTACTGCTATCATAGTTTGCATTGCTCTTGGTTGATTTTGGAATCACGGCTAGCCTAACCTTATAAAAATACTTGGAGAGCCTTTTTTGTTTAGTAGACCTCACCTAGAGATTTTTGAGGTACAGACCTTTTATTAGATTTTTATTTTGATGAATATTTATAGATCTATTCAAGTTTTCTATTTCCTCTTGCACTACTTGTGGCATTTTATATTTTTCCAGAAGTGTATGCATTTTATATAATTTTTCAAATTCATTAACTTATAGTTTTTCCATATATTTATCACATTTAATCAGTTTGTCTATAGTTATAGTTTGTTTATAATTTTGCATTTTTTAGTGTCTTCTCTCCATCTTCTTTTAGTTTTTATTCTCATCAATTAGCACCTTAACCACATTTTTATACCTATTTTATTAACTTCAAAACAAAATTCTGCAGAGTTGGCTACTCTCTACTTTTTGAAACAGTTTCTCCTCTTGGCTTCTGTATTACATTTCACTGTAAATTACTCTCTCGGTCCTCCATCCAACCTCTATGTATTAGTTATTCACAAAGCTTTTTTCTAGATGTCTTAATTTTGTTTTGTCAGACTTTTTGTAAGTGATTTTATCAGTCCCATGGATTTACATGTCACCCCGGAGGGAAAAAATGCTGTTCAATTTATATTTATGTTTCAAAACTTTCCTCTGAACACAAGGTATTTTATTGAACCTCTTATCTCTCATCCTCAATGAATAAAACTCTTCATTTAGATCTCAATGGCAATCCTTCCAAATCTCAGTGAAATGGAATCAGTGTCATCTGAGTTATTGAATCCAGAACTCTGGGCTTAATTTTCTTTTCTTTAATAACATCAAGTTGTAATACTTCAGCATGTCTTATAATTTTTACCTACAGGTATATTAGAGAAGTCTCTTATCTCCATCTTCATTTTTTTCATCTAAATTAGTGTCTTAGATACTGAAACCCTAATTATCTCTCCCTTTTCACTCACCAATCTTGTAAAAACCAAACTGAATTATAATAAGTGACATAAATGCACTTACTTTACTTTAATCATTTCAGAATAACTTTTTGCATATTATTGTGAGAATTAAACAAGCAAATCTGTTTCCAGGTAGTAAGTTTCTCTTGGCAGTATCACACATATGTAGCTACATAAGCACTATGCAAAGTCAGTGTGCTTATATATACTTACAAAGATATGAAACATCTTTCCTAATGCATCTTAACTTTAAAGTTGTAATAAAATTTACATATTTTCTACCACACATTCCTAAATTTTCTTAGTTGAAATTACTAAGGTTTTTCTTTAGTACATATCTCAACTTTTATTAGAGCATATATTTTAAAAAGCTTACATTTATATTTATTAGTATATATACATATCTTCTCTTCAATGCAGTACATTTGGTAATAGGTATACACTGAAAAATATCCATCATGTCTCATTCTAATCTGTAGGTATTCTGTGAATTAATTTTAATTGAATTAAAATCAATTGTGACAAGAAGCATATTTTTGATACTGTAAGAGCCCATATTGATGAAAATATTGGAGATAACAGAATGTAGGTTTTATTAATGATGTATTCCCTAAAATTTTACTTGATAATTTAGATGAGAGAAGGAAGGAAGGGAGAGGAATATATGGTTGGTAAGGGCATTGTGATTTTGTCACAGTTTTATCCAGAATGGCACTCTAATTAGCATGTATAAAACAACCATTGGTTCAATCCATAATAAACTTGGAGTTGCAGTCAAAGAAATAATCTCTCTATAATCACATTACTCATAACAATATTTGATTAAATTTACACATTTCCTGCCATGCCTGGTTTCATAGTTGTCTACTATTTAAATGTCCAGCTAGGAAACTGGAAACCTAATTGTTTTTATTTGCTTACTTACTTGAAATTTTACTTTTAAAAAGGAGGAAGAATAAAGGATATCAGAGGTACCTCTACTATAAAGAAAAATATATATTAAATATATTATGGTTGCTTACCCAACAGTGTATGTATTTTCCTCCTCCACTTTAGTAAAGTATTCTAATGTTGTTGAGATATCTGTCATAGACTGTAAATAAGGTGGATCTCAAATAGATCTGTGAGAAGTGAATCATGACTGGTGTGCACCTGTAACAACCTCACCCCCGCTTGACACTGAACAGTTTAAAAACAAATGTGTGTCAAAGTAGTGGCAAACTCTTCAAAGTCTGATCATTTTTTAATATGAAAAAGATGTCCATCATTACTAAACATAACTGAGTTGAAGTTTTCTGTTATTTTGAGATAAGTAGTTTTGACTATAATAAAATAGAATTGCCAATTGGCAACTCAAAAAAAACCATTTTCTATAAAGCTGATGTTTACCTAATCTGGGTAGGTAGACTATTAATGACTTATATAAGTGATGTACAGAGTTTAATATCTTCCTCTCTAAAAACTTTCATTCTATTACAGCTTTCTTAGAAATCTCAAACTACTTTACGTTATTCAGTTTATAAAACCCAAAACCATGTTTGTTCAGCATAACCTTGGAATTTGGGCAGTTTTACCAGATTAAGAGCCTGCTGTTCAAAAATCCTAACACAACACAGGACAAATTGTGGTAGATGATAATAAGAGGAACACAGGACTGGGAAGTGAAACACATTCTAACAATGCAACTAAAAGGGCAATATACTGTAAGCACTGATCAACAGGGAGGACAGTAAAAATCATATAAATAAAGAAGGAATGACACATGAGTTAAAGTCATCCATTCTTTGCCGAGGATTGTTTCAGTTTGACAAATTATTTATCACACTCAGAATTCTATGATTCTCAGATGTGTTTTCTGCTTTCTAATAGCCTTTATAAGGGGAGTCATTGTTCAAGGAAACTTCATGGATTTTAAACACATGAAGTGTCTACAGAAAAAGTCCAGCCATTGTTAATATAGTGAAAAACTGTGCGACTCAATGTAACCTAGCAAAGAGAATGGATTGGAATGTGCATGTGTGAATAATTACATCACTGTACTAGTCAGTGGGGGCTGTAGATACCACTGAGTGAACATGTGTACTGTGTGGCCATCACATTCAAAATGTCTGAGTCAGTACAGCAACAAATTGACATCAAGTCTTGCATTAAGCTTGAACATTCCTCTGCAGAAACTATTTGGGTGATTCAGAAGGCTGCTGCTACGGGCAACTGGTGATTGGCAGCCTCATTACAACCATATGACCACTCATGCATCAGGTCTCCTGCAGACTTTTTTGGTGAAACATCAAATCATCCAGGTAATTCTTCCCCCTCATGCTCAGTTTTCACACCCTGTGACTTCTGGCTTTTCCCAAAACTAAAATCACCTTTGAAAGAGAAGAGATTTCAGACCACCAGTGAGATTCAGGAAAATGCAATAGGGCAGCTCATGGTGATTGAGAGAACTGTGTGAGGTTCCAAGGTGCCTACTTTGAAAAGCGACTGAGGCATAATTGCACTATGTGCAGTGTTTCTTGTATCTTATATGTTCTTCAATAAATGTCTCTATTTTTCATATTTCATGGTTGGATACCTTGTGGACAGACTTCATATAAAGTAATTCCACTGCTTCGGTAAGAATGGATATTTATTGTTTCATGAGAAAGTATAAAGTTATGTTTTAAAGGTCATATCTTTATTTGAATGCAGCATTTCTGGAGCTAAGAAACAAATAGTTAAAC
This sequence comes from Tonatia bakeri, assembly GCA_004024845.1. Classification (NCBI taxonomy): domain Eukaryota; kingdom Metazoa; phylum Chordata; class Mammalia; order Chiroptera; family Phyllostomidae; genus Tonatia; species Tonatia bakeri. Next base: position 79,310 of record PVIA01004393.1, on the reverse strand, counting down.
TTTACTTTCATCTTATATTCTATAAATTGTCCTGCCCTTCATATATTTAGGCTGAATCAACCACAGCAATATATCTTATCACAGATGTTTTACTTGTAATACCAATGGTAAATAGATATTTCTTTCTAGTATTTTTCTTTAACTGAGAGGGGCATTAAGGATTTCGTTCCCTTTTTTCTCTGTACTTGCATTTGAAATTCTAATCTTTTGTATAAAAGATAGAAAAATAGCTTACCATTAAAGGTGAATCAAATTTTTGAGCCAAAACAACTCAAAGTCAGTTTATTTTCAAAACTCTAAAATTTTAGATCATGTTTTCAAATACTACTTTGAAAAACTAGGTACAAAACACACATATAACCACCCCTTACTCTAGAAAATGGTGCTTTTTTGGCCAAACAGAAAGTGAGTTTTAATTTTGTGTTTGTATTCTATTGACTCATTTGCATTTAATCAGTTATTAGAAGGCAAATTCAACTAAAATAAACCTTAACAAAGAGATACTGGGATTGTAGCTACCACACAAGACTAAGAAACCTAATAATGTCCAGTGGTAAGGAAAAAAGTAGAAGTGAGGCTTTCTTTTAACCAGGTATTCTGGAAGGCTACTTTCTCAGGAAAATAGAGTGATTTGGGTAGGCAGTGGGGAACACCTTCCATAGCAACACCTGATTAACAAAAAAAAAAGCTTATCCTTTCCAAGGATTCTAGATATAAAGAAAAAAATATAAGTAAATCCTATTTGAAACTTTGAGCCTGTGCAACTAGATGCCTGCAGTTATTTTCAAATTTAAAACTTATGTAAATTTTGTTTAAAGCCTGTGAGAAGCAAACACAGATGGCAGGAGTCTCCAAACTGTGGTGCCCACTTCCAATAACAACACAAGCATGATCTAAAGTAAACATATTGAAAGATACTGTATTATGCATGTATATATGATCCTGTGCATATTGTATGATGGTATGATATGAGAAGTCAAAATACACTTATAAGGTTAACTTTGCCTATCACATCATCACACAATACACACAGAAGCATAAGAGCCAAGCGAGAGTTTCACAATATGGTAGATGAATTGACTGCTGAGTACCTTTTCTTCCCTTTGTCTTTTACACTACTGTACCAACATAGTTGATACACATTATATAAATGCTGGAGTCTTCATTCCAGCTTCAATGTGCTATGAAGTAATCTTAGAAATACACTTATCTTATAAAAATATAGGATTATTACTGAAAATAATGTTAAATCTATTAGTGAAAAAATGAGTGACCTGTTCCCTTTAATAGAATACTTACAAATATTGCCCTGGCTGGCGTAGCTCAGTGGACTGAGCGCGGACTGTGAACCAAAGCATCGCAGGTTCGATTCCCAGTCAGGGCACATGCCTGGGTTGCAGGCCATGGCCCCCAGCAACCACACATTAGTGTTTCTCCCTCTCTCTCTCTCTCTCTCTCTCTCCCTCCCTTCCCTCTCTAAAAAAATAAATAAATAAAATCTTTTAAAAAAAAGAATACTTACAAATATACTGGATTTCATGCTATGTTCTTAATGTACCCTCCCAAAAAGATGTTTTATTATTTATTATTTATTTATTTATTATTTTAATTGTTCTTCAAATACAGTTTTCTGCCTTTTACCCCCATCTCAGCCCACTCCCCAGCCCTCCTCACTTCCCTCCTGTTTCCACCCTCCCCCCCTTGTTATTGACCATGTGTCCTTTATACTTGTTCCTGCAAACCCTTCCCCTTTTCCCCTGAAATTCCCTCTCTTCTCTGCTCTGGTCACTGTCAGCCTGTTTTCCATTTCAGTGTCTTTGGTTATATTTTGTTTGTTTGTTTGTTTTGTTGATTAGGTTCTTGTAAAAGGTGAGATCATATGGTATTTTGTCTTTCACTGCCTGGCTTATTTAGCTTTGCATAATGCTTTCCAGTTCTATCCACACTGTCACAAAGGGCAGGAGCTCCTTCTTTCTTTCTGCTGCACAGAATTCCATTGTGTAAATGTTTTTGAACCATAGTTTTTTGGTTCATTCATTTACTGATGGGCATCAACAAATGATGTTGAGAGAACTGGACAGCTACATGCAAAAAAATGAAACTTGAGGACCAACTTACACTATACACAAAAATAAATTCAAGGTGGATAAAAGATTTAAATATAAGTCGTGACACCATTAAAGTCCTAGAGGAGAACATAGGCAGGAAAATCTCAGGTATTTCACTCAGCAATATTTTCACTGCTATGTCCCCTAGAGCAAGGGACATAAAAGAAAGAATAAACAAATGGGATCTCATCAAAATAAGAAGCTTCTACACAGCTAAAGAAAACAGTATTAAAATATAAAGAGAACCAATCGTATGGGAAAACATATTTGCCAATGATACCTCAGACAAAGTTTTAATCTCCAAGAAGTTTTTAAAAAATTGGAGGATAACTAATGTAACCCAAAATCTCATATTAACAACTGACTGAAAATTTTGACATTACTATGTGATATTTTTAGACAGTAAGTTAAATCGTAGTCCCCTATGGGAAGTTTAATACCTAGAGAATAGAGAAGCATTAGCATAACTGTAAGAAAGATCAACATATAAAAACATATATATCTATATTAAACCTTTATATAGAGAGACTATAAACATATCATTGCTGCCATTTTTAAACTTGAAAATGATAGAAAATGAAATGTGCTTTGACTTTAGCCCATGAAGTTGTTAAGCATTTGTACTTAATTCAGAATCAGTCATTGTAAACAATATGACTAGAAAATATTGGATTGTAAACAAATATCTCAGACAATACTGGTTGCCCTAGGGTTCTCATGGTGTGTGAAACAAAGTTCTTAACTCTATGTGGGAAAATAATTTTAAAGTATAAACCTTAGAAAATATTGAAAATTCTATTTTACTTCTGAAGTGAACATTATGAACAATGACAGGCAGGTAAAAAATGTTTAAACCCTGGAACTTACAAAATATTGGGAGACATGTTTACATGGAGAATAAAACAAGACCTCGGTTGCCTAATTCTATAAAAGTAGATGACCTCATGAGCATGTTTCCAGGGTGTCTCTGATGGCCTTGGATTGGGCTGCAACATGCAAAAGGCCCTAAACCACAAGCATCCACTACCAGGTACAATTTATGAAAATTCATTCTTCCTTATACTAGCCATTATTATTTTTTCTTACAATTATACAAATGATACTTCTCAAGATGTAATATACAAACAGACAGAAGGATTACTTGTCATATGGGTACAAACAAGTTCAATAGTAAAATGGTGCAACTAGAACCTTTATCTGTTGAAATTGAATCATGAGTGACCAAAACAAAGAAAATGTGTTACTCATGACAAAAAATAGAGCACACTCTAAATTAATCTCAACTTCTATCTTGATCTCAATCTAATTAAAAACATTTTTTTCTTTTTTTATCAGTTACCTGGTTATTGCACATCCTGCAGCCTTCTACTTTCTTTGCAGCATAAATCACTACATAGGAAGTGAGTAAAGTACTTGTAGTCAAGATTGCCAAAAGACATACACACGTTGTTTCATTCAACTTTGCATAAATATTGACATATCCTTCTATATTTTTTAGATAAAGAATGTGTCTGGTAAATGTTCAACTAACTAGTGAATCTAATATCCCTAATTCCCAATGTTATTGAAATTGTGTTTTCAGTCATGGGATATAATAAATGTATTTAGTTCTTTTCATTCTTCATATGCGGGAAGATATGAGTTGGAGACAGCCAAATACCACAAAACCTCAAATAATCAAAACACCAAGAGATAAATGCAGAGACTGGCATCCTACAATGACAATTGTAGAAAGAAAACAAGAGCACAAATTCGAGGACTGGATACAGAGAAATGTTTAACTCTTTTCAATTGGATCTCATTTGCTTAAGATTAAAATACATAAAGTTATCAGAATATTATTACCATATACCTTACCTGAAACTTGAGATTTAAATTTATTTTAGCATTTGTAGTTTTTCACTATTTTGAGGGTTGGGAGTAAAACAATCTTTTCTTGGTAACTATTTTCAGTATATTGATATGATCAAGAGAGTATGACTATCAACACAGTGTGCTTTCTGAAATGATATGACAGGCAGTCTTTAGGGAGGATGGTGATGATATGTTATACTCTTGTAAGAGCAGGAATGTTTAGTGCTATTTATTATTTTTCTACCACTGTAACTATTATACACAAATTTTACAGAATTTTATTTAAATAAAATTTATTTTTTTTTCTTTAACACGGTGAATCTGTGTGGTATGGGAAAATTAATTGTATTAAAATAGCCAGGTTTTCTTGTTGGTCCTGTCATTCAAGAGATTTGAACAAGTTACTTGTTTTTGGTCTTAGCTCTACGATATACTATCCTTCATTAATTATTCTCAACTCACAGAGTTGAAGACTACCAATGTATACACTTATTCATTCATTCATTAATTTACTGAGTGAACATTCCTTTGGTTGGTTCTGTATGAGAGACAATGACATTTTGATTTCTGGTCTCGTGGAGTCTAAAATGAGGCAGATATCAGTAAAATAACTTTATTTTAATTCATTTTAATTTAATTACACAATGATAATTTAATTTTGGTAAGTGCTAAGGAGAAAAAATATGCAATATTACTTGACAGCACATAATAGAGACCTCAGCTTAGGGGTCAGTCTGGAATTCCCTTAAGTATTAACACTTCCATAGCACATGACACCACTACATGTTAATGAACCACTTTGATGTGTTTCTAAATATGAGACTATAAGCTCCATGAGGGCAGGGAGCTCAGTATTTTGTTTACTGCGCTATCTTCCAGTGCCTAAACTAGTACATGAATGTGAATGGATAGATGTGTTACTGTAGGTAGCAGCTAGAAATGAGAGGTCAGAAGGAAAATAAAGCAGGGCCCTCACCATTACAATCTAACAAAGAACTTAATGCAACAGGCTGGAAGCAAGAGGAAGACATGTCTCACTAATTAACTCAACCGTACTAAGCTCCATTCGATAAGATTGCCAGGTATTCCAAATATCAAGAGCAGGGATCGCTCAGGAGGACGGGAGTCCTTGAGACTGTGTGCTAGGAAAGGGAGCCCCTGCAACAATTTCACTAAGACAAAGAGCCTTTCCTGAGAAAAAAAGTTTTTATAGCTGTACATTATTCCCGAAGTTTAGAAGGCAAAGAAAGAGGGGGAACCTAAAAGCTAGATAAGTTTTTAATCCCTGAACCCCAGTAGCTGGCACACTCGGATTAGCTGAGGGACCACGTGTAGCCTCGGCTCAAGTGTATAGAAAAGACTTACTAACAACGTTATTTCCTCCTTACATAGAGCATTCAGACTCGCCAGATGCCTGCTTGCAGCTTTGTGTTCCTATGTGTGTCATAAATAAATTTGCTGTCTCATTTCTACTATAAGTGTTTGTCTCTCATTTGAATTCATCTCTTGCAAGCAAGACAAAAACCAAGGAACAAGCCTGGGGGAGAGGGCTTCCTGACTTGGTCCTCTTCGCAGCAGCAGACGGATGAACCCAGCACAGTGCTTGGTAAGGTGAACACTTCCTTTCATCGTCATATGGAACAAAAACATGCTCTTTTCAAAATGTCAGTTTTTAAGAAACTTATGATGTAAGAAATATATTTTTAATTTATTCAATCAACATTCCTTCAATACTTATTAAGTGCCTGCTATTGCCAAACACGGAGTTACTGAAAGGAAAATAAAATGTCTGTGTTCTTCTATCCTAAGAAAACATTTCACTTCTAATGCCAAATGCCCAGTTTTTGACACTGGTCAGTGTGGTCTAACTCTCCAGATACCTATTGGGTGTCCTACAGTTCAATTATGGCACTAACTACCTGGTGCTGGCCAACCCTTACAGGTTAAAGGGTCATTTCCACAAGCCTTGATCCTACTGAAGATGCCTATTACAAAAAGGGAATCCCTGAATTGCCCACACTTTTCTCTAACTTGGCTACAAGTTAGGGATTCCCAAGAGCTCTCTCTCAGTCTTGAAAAACAAGTGACATAATGTTTTCAAGGTGCTATATTAATAAAAGCTGCCATTGATTGACTAGAGAAACTCAAACTTTAATTTGAATTAATTCCTTTGTAACTAATTAGCTCAATAACCCTGAAAGAAAGATGCCATTTCATTCTTCAGTCATGGATCTATTAACTTAAGCTGATTTTCTATGCCACACTTAGGAAACCTGGTGATTTGGATTTAGAACTGCCTATTTCTTAGTTTTTGTTTAGACGCTCTTTACCCGTATGCTGTCTAAAAGTGTGTTGCTTATTTTCCAAATAATTTGGGATTTTTCAGCTATTTTTTACTTATTGAATTTTAGTTTGATTTCATTGTGGTCTGAGCACACTTTTTGCATGATTTCTATTAAAAAAAAATTGTTCGAATGTGTTTTAAGACCCAAAATGTAGTCAGTCTTGGGGAGTATTTCACATGAACTGGAGAAGGATGTGTGTTCTGTTTATATTGAATAAAATGTTCTATAAAGGTCTGTTAGGTCCAGTTAATTGATGTTTCTGTTCAGTTCAACTATATCCTTATTGATTTTCTGCTTCCTGAAATCTGTCAATCACTGAAAGAGGAGTCTTGAGATCCCCAACTATACTAGTGAATTTCACTATTTCTCCTTGTTTTACACATTAGTTTGATAGGTAAAAAAGTACCAGACTAGTGACTTAAACAACAAAATTAGACTTCCTAAGAATTCTGGAGTCCAGCAGTCTAAGGTCAAGGTGTCAGCAGGCTTGGGTTCTACTTTAGCATCTTTGCCTGGCTTGCAGATGGCTGCCTTCTCCATCTGTGTACACATGTTCTTTCTTCTGCGTGTGTGTCTAACATCTTAGAATGACTCCGGTCCTATCAGATCAGGACACACACAAATGACCTCATTTTAATGGAACTACACCTTTGAAGACCTTACCTTCATATACAGTCACATTCTAAGGTATCAAGCACTAGGTCTTCAACAGATGAATTTTGAGGGACACATTTCAGACCATAACACAGTTATATCAGTTTTTGCCTCACATATTTCAATGCTCCAGGCACATATGTATGTTAGATGCATATAATACACATTGGTATGTCTTGAAGAATAAACTCTTTTATAATTATGTAATATCTCTCTTTGATAATTTTCTCTGTTTGAAATCTCTGCTTTTTTCTGAAATTGATATACCTAACTCCAACTTTTTATGGTCAATGTTAAAATGGTATATATTTCTCTATCTTTTTACTTTTAATAGGTTTGTACCTTTATATTTAAAATGGGTGTGCTATAAAGAAAATGATTATTTTAGTCTTGACTTTTTGTCTACTATCAGTTTATTAATTAGTGAATTTAGATCATTCACATTGAAGTGATTTTTAATTTGTTGGCCCATGAAAAGAACTGTCGATCATGTTTGTAACTTTTTCTATCCATTGCACTTGTTTTCTTTTTAAAATTCCCTCTGTTTTTTTCTCTCTTTTCTCTTGTTTTAACCAAGTACTTTACATGATTCTATTTTTCTCTCCTCTCTTTGCACATCAATTATACCTTTTTGAGAAATAATTTTAATAAATGTCCTACATTTTATAATATATATCTATAGCTAATCTAAATCAAACTTCAAACACTATATTACTTCACAGGTAGTTTAAGTATCTTATATCAAGTGTTCCTAATTCCTTCTTTCTATACCTTACTTAATTGTTGTCACTAATTTCATTTAGATACATGGATATATCTTATGGATATAAGTTATAATCACTTCATGTGAATTGCTATTATTGTTTTGAACACTTAAATAATATTTTCTTTATGTACATATGACTTTGTGACAGATATTTTCCTTCTGTATGAGTAACTTATTTTAACTCTTTTTTTCAAGAAGCCTACTAGAGTCATTTTTAAGTGCACTTCAAAAAATCTTTTTTCTCCATCGCTTTTGAAAGATAATTTCACTGGATAGAGAATTCAAAGTTGGTGAGTTTTTTTTTTCTTTTGATATTTTAAGTAATTTACACTGGTCTTTATTTGCCTACATGATTTTTTAAGAGACTGGAAATGTAATTATTATCTTTGTTCTTCTTTAGGTAAGATCCTCCATTCCCAAGTTCCTTGAAGATTTTCTATTTGTCTTTTCGACTTTCTGCAGTTTGATTATGATATGCTATGCCTAAGTGTAGATATTTTTGCACTCAGTCCTGCTTTGCTCTGAGGTCCTGGATTTGTGGTTTAATATTTGTCAACACTTTTGTAAAATTCTAGTCACTATCACTACAGATATTTCTGCACCACCATTCTTACTTTTCCTTTTAGTATTCCCTATTGTGTGTATGTTATACATTTTAAAATGGTATCACATTTCTCGAATATTCTGTACTTTTTTATTCCTCTTTTTTATTTTTGCTTTTCCATTTTCAAGTTTTTATTCATATGTTTTCTAATCCACTGACTTTTTCCTAAGCTATGTACAGTGTACTGATGAAACAATCAGAGGCATTCTTCATTTCTTTTATAGGGTTCAACTTCTAACATTTTTTCTTGATTTTTCTCAAAGTCACCCAAGAACACTACATGGTATATGTGTTTTTGAATGTCATCCGCTTTTTCAATAGAGAGCACAGTATATTTTCATAGTTGTTTTAAATGTAGATCTGAGGTTTTAAAAGATCTCAGTGTGGTTCTAATGCAAGTTGTTTTTCTTCTTACATATAAAAACTGTGTTTTTCTTGAATTTTAGCATACCTTGTAATATTTTTGCTGGAAGCTGGATGTAATGTAGTGGTTAATAGAAAAGGAAACAAATAGGCCTTTTGTGTGAAGTTTTATATTTATCCAGTGGGAGTTAGATTGCATTTAAAGTTTGCTGTAGCTGTCTGTGTCAGAAGCTTCAATTTCTTCTGGTGTGTTTATTTATGTCACCATTGTTACCTTTGGATTTCTCTAGAAACTTCTTTGATATGCAGTCAGTTTCTAATAGCTTTCTCAGCTGTAATCAATTGATGTACTGGAGTCCTGTTGTGAAGGTGGTGAAGTTTTGAGGAGAGAAAGTATTCTATAATAATATGATGAAATCTTAGTTTTTTAATGGGTGAGTGTCCCTGGGCTCTCACCACCAGACGAGTTTCTTAGCATTTTTCCTCCCACTATGTGGACGGGGAAGGTAAAAATTCTCCAGTTGCATAACTGCCTTTCTCAGACAACCTATTAGCATTAGTGTTAGTTTCTGGCAAAACAGTTTTGCCTGAGGGCAGGATTTTGCTACTAAACATAGAATGCTCTGGGCAGAGTCAAATGGTATATTTCCCCTTTTTTATACTAAAAGCAGGAGGGCACTTTTCTCTGATCATCACTATGAGAAGCTGCTGGGATCTTATGTGTAAAATGCATGGAGATGTAAAGGAATCCATATGACTGATCCGTGAGGAGATTTTTACTATTAAGCTAGTCCCTGTTCAGCCTGCCAAAATCAGTCCATTACTGACCCCACTGACTTCTATGCACAGTGTGCCATGATTCTCCATATTCAAGTTTGTCCAGTTTTCAGAACATAAGTTTTCCCTGTCACCTCAGTGTGTGTGTGTGTTTAGCGTGGAGAGAGGGAGAGTTGAATTTTAGCTTGTTTAGCTTTTTTCCTTATTATATGTTTGAGAGTCACAATTTCCAAGTTTTTCACATATTGGAGCAGGAACCAGAAGTGGGGACAGCCTACTTCAAATGCCTACATTTCTGCGGGCTCCATCCAAATCTCACATAGACAGCGGTCTTGAGGTGGATAGGCAAACATCAGTTTTATTGTAACTATCCAGGTGATCGGTGATGAGACCGTAAATTAACTCCATGTAAATAACTAAAAATATGAATATCTCTATTCTGAGACTAAGGCAAATTGTCAACCATTCCTCAAATTCTGTCATGTTGATTGAGGATTTGATGCATGGATCCCATCAATATGTATGCCTTTGCTACGCTAGTCGCCAAATATAATGATTTTTTTAAAAAGTAAGCTCACTTAAATTATGTATTTTTTAAAGTTCTTAAATTATTCATTCTAGGTACTATATAGATAGGAAATGGCAAAATACACTAACATATGAGGCTGCATGAGGCCTAATTTTGGGAGTAAATGCTTCTGACAGAATATATAAAATAATTTGCATAGAATTTAATGAGGGAACATATACCAGCTATATCACCATTATTCTAACTTTTCAATGTGCACCAGCCTTTGTGGTTCTCATTATGATATTAAGACACTCCCAAACAATAGCCACTAAGGAAATTTGATAAAAAACAAAGTTTATTACGCACAGGTCCTGGAGGGAACATGACACACTCAAGGGCCACAAAGAACGGCTGAGGGCAGAGACAGGGAGTGCTGACTGGTGGAGGGCGCTGACTTTATGAAGTAGAAGGGCAAAGTGCCTGTGGCTTCCAAGGGTTCTTTAGGTTCTGTTCATTTTCTTTAATCTTTCTGTATCTGTTCCTAGGCTCAATAATCTCTATCATGCTGTCTTCAAACTTGCTAATTCTTTCTTGAGCCTGCCCAATTCTACCTTTGAATCTCTCTAGTAAATTTTTCTATTTTAATTATGCATCTATTAGCTCTTTTTTAATATTTCCATTTCACTCATACATTATTTTTTACTCTCTTCATAGATTTCTTGTGACAAGAAAAAGCATTTCAAACATCATAAATTAAATCACAGTGGGCCAGACAGTGGGAGGGACAAGTAAAGTACTCAGTTAATAGGTGTGCTGAAACTAACAGAGTGCTACTCACATTGCTGGATGTTTTTTGAAAAGTTGAATCAACTTCCAGGCAGCTATGTGAATGAAAAAGAGCCAACCACCAGATGCATTCTGTTCTGCTTATGTATGAAATATCCAGACTGTTGCCCCAAACCAATTAAAGAATACATATTTTCTTTTTTTTTGAGTATGAACCTATCCTAGAACTACCCCCATTTCACACCTTCCCACCCCCATATCTATAGCCAAAGTAAATCCTTTTAAAATAACTTACATCTTTCTTTCCCAAGTTTTTTTTACAAAAGAGCTCCATCAACTCCTAGATGGCAAATGTTCATCTTTTCCAACAAGCACTCTGATTGGTGGCTTGGATTGTATGCCCCAGGACATGGTTCTTTGAGTTTATTGAGTATATTGCTCAATAAACTTTTTTTTAATACAAAAGCTTTGATCACAAAGTTTTTTTGTTGTTGAACAGTTCTTTGAGAATCTTTAATCAAGCTCTTTTAAAGTGTTTGTCTGATGTATCTGCATCAGATCTTTTTCAAATACAGTTTCCATTATTTTTTTTTCCTTTTGAATGAGTCATACTTCACTGATTCTGTTTTGTTTTATTTTTCTGTTTTTCTTTTCAATTTTTGATGAAAAATTGACATTTGAATCTAATTATGTGGTAACTCTGGAAATTATATTTTCTATCTTCCTCAGGGTTTCCTCCTTTTTCTTAATGTTTTTGTTTAGTGTTGATTCTCTAGGGTGAGGGTTAGCCTGAGGTATAAACCTAAGGTGTTCTCATGTGTTTTCTGAGCCTTTTTCTGGGCATCATGGTCAGTTTCTAATTTGCCCCACATATGCAACTGTCTTTTAACATTATAGTATTTAATGTCTGACTCCCAAAAAGACACACACACAAAAAGCTGGTGGCTATTTCTTTAAATTCTCTGAATATTATTTTGGCCAGAGGAGGAGGGTCATACAATAACTGGGTGATGGGGAGGGCAGGAAAAGGTGCAATAACAATGACCATAGTCCTCTTTCTCTGTACCTCTGTGAACAGAAGAATCAGTTAGTGATCAGAGAGCACAGATCTATAACTGTTGAAGAACACAGTCCTCTACCCCACCCTGGCTCCCTTGCACTGGATTGTGTTCTGGCTACTCCAGAAATAAATGCATAGTTGTCACCTTTGAACTGGGGGTGAAAGACAGGTAGCCACTCCTGTGAAAAAAGCTAAAATGGACTCAGTACATAATCCAAGTCTTTCCCTGAAGTCACAACCCTTCAATACACTCCAGAGTTCCAAAATAGTTACATCAGACAGATTCTGCCAGTGTGTTTTTTGTCTAGGTGGGGAAACAGATTCCTGGTACTTCCAAATCCTCCATCTTTCCCAAATCTTCCATGCTGTGTTATTTTAAAAAGGGTTTAATTTTTAAGCATTTTTGTAGGATGTTAAATTATGTGTGGATGTTCTTGGTGTTCAAAATTTATAGGTGATAATAAGAGTAATTGAAACTTATTAGAGGCAAAACTTAGAGTTTTTATAGTCAGGAAATATTTACAAAAGTAAGCTATCTAATATTTTAAAATATCACAAGTAAGACATCTTATATTTTCTCAATTACTTATTCAAACAATGACTTGAAGAGAGTATGGTGGATCATAAGGGGGACATCAAATATGATTTCTTATTTTTGAAATATACTTTAAGAGTACTTTGCATTATATTCTTTATCTATAGAGTTTGAAAAACAATTTATCATTAATAATGCTATATAATTAAATTTTTTTAAATTTTTTTATTCTTCAAATTCAATTGTCTGCATTTTCAAGCTACCACTCCACCCCACCCCAGCCGAACCCACCTCCCTTCTTTGCTTCCATCATCCTCCTTGGATTTGTCCATGTGTCCTTCATAGTAGTTCCTGAAAACCCTTCCCCCCATTATTCCCTCCCCCTTCCCCTCTGGTTACTGTCAGATTGTTCTTAATTTCAACGTCTCTGGTTATTTTACTTGCTTTTGTCTTTTGTTGATTATGTTCCAGTTAAAGGTGAGATCATATGGTATTTGTCCCTCACTGCCTGGCTTATTTCACTTAGCATAATTCTCTCCAGTTCCATCCATACTGTTGCAAAGGTTAGGAGCTCCTTTCTCTCTGCTGTAGTATTCCATTGTATCAATGAACCATAGTTTTTGATCCACTCATTCACTGATGGGCACTTAAGTATAATTAAATTCTTTAAAACCTATAAATCCCTACAGTAATATAAAATATGTTTTTAACCTTCCTTGCAAACCAGCAAGGACTGTAAATTTAAGAAGATAAGGAATAAAAATAATGATTTACTACTTTCAAGAAAATTAGAACAATGTTTAGAATTATGTATTTTATAAGATATTAATAATCATTCATTAAAATGTCTGTTGGAGACCTAAATTCGATGAAAATATACCCTAATTATTCATTTGTTTTTCTAAATATGCATGAGGCTATATGAAAGGTATTTGTTTTCATGTGTTTTCTAAAACTAGCTACGAAGTTAAAAGTTAATGAAAATTTTAAAACATCAAGGGTAAATCATTTAACATATTTTACCATTCATTCATTTTCCTCATTTGGACAAAGAGTTGGACTACAGTGAACCCTTTAGGATTCCTAAAATCCTACGGATAAGAGCTAATGGAGTGAAAACTTTTGATCACTGTACTCTCGTAATTTGAGACCTAATGATATAATGACTGAGTCGTTGACTATATGTGGGTTGAATGTGGCAAGTGGATAAGGTGGAGGTGGCATTAAAGGTGGATAAGGTAGCAAGGTGGACAGAACGTTTGTTTGATGTATGCAAAATATCACAATATATTTTGAGGATAGCAAATAAAATTAAAGACGATAACTACAAGGTTATGGTGGTGTAAATTTTTATAGTGTTTTTCCTCCTGTCAGTTGTTTCTCAAAACTAATACAGAAATACATGCTATCAAATTAGGTTAGCTCTGGAGTACACAATTAGTAATGTAAAAGCTAGTAGAAGCATTGTGAAAAAGTTTAATGTTCATTTACTATAAATTATAGAGATCATTATAAATAAGAACATTTTAATTCATAATAGGATTACTAGACCAAAAATAATTTCTGTAAACATACAGAGCATGAAAATGAAGGAAAGATATCTATAGGGAAGAAATAGCACAAATTTCTTCTAGACCTCCATTATAGATCAAGTCTAGCATAGAAAACTATTTAAGTGAGATGATGAACTGTAAGCAATGAAAATAGGAATCCCCAGGAAAAGACAGGTGACATTGAGGAAACTGCTTTAATTCTATGAATTCACCATTTCAACAGACATACATTTTACCAATAAAACCAATGTTTCTCTTGTAAATATTTTAAATAAATAAATAATAGTTTAATATTATTTAATATTAATATTTAAATAGTTTAATAAATAAATAATAGTTTAAAAATAAAATCCATGTATTTTTGGTACATAGCTTGATAAAAACATCCCAGAAATGAAGATTTACCTGTAGACTAAATGAAATAATTAAAAATAAATGAGAAAGGGGAAAAAGACAAGAGTGGTAGGAGGGGAAAAAAGGGGAAAAGAGGAAGTAATGGCAGGTGGAATCATTCATCAAATTTTTGTTTTGCTGTCACTGATGTAAGTAGTCAGGGAAAGATTCATAAATATAAATATTTACAGAATGGTAATGGCTGAAGAGCAGCAATGTGATATTTATAGCCCTGTAAACTATAACCTGTGCCTTAAAGAACTGAACAATATTTTTAATACACAATGTGTCTGTATTTTCATCCTGATTTTACCATTAGTTTTGTGTGGTTTTCCACATTTTTACAATAATTAAAGTATACATAATGTGTACTCATAAGAGACGTTGTTTCTCTCTCAAATGCCAGAATGTATTTCATTATCTCTATATAAGTTATTTTTAAATGATTTTAAACACAATGCAAAAAAGAAATCTAAACTTATAGCTCAATCAATGTTAATCACATTTTTCCTATTTAGCCATTTTCTTTAAAATATCTCCATTCAATATAACTATTTCTTTAGTCTTTGAATCTTACTAAATTCCAAATCATCTTACATCCTGATAATACCAAACTTATTATGACACAGATTTTAATATGCTTATTAACCTTGTTTATCAACTATTATATCTGAAAATACTTGAATTAATAATTTTCTTAACCTATGCTAAAATACTTATCATTAATACTTTATTTTCTCCTAATACTTAAAAATATTAAAATAAAGGGAAAAACAAAACAATGTAATGTAACTGTGAGTATTGTTGCAATAGGTAATTAAGCATCTGTTTTTAGAAAGCAATTAAAAAACTAATATAAAATAAGGCCTATAGCTAAGGGAGTATTATTTCAAATCAATTATTCTCTGAAACACAGAAAGCTGTTTTTCAGAAATTACAACAAAGCAAACTGCTGGTAACCATTCTCCTGTATATCCATTTCTCAAAATAGTACAAGCACTTTTACACACACACACAAAGCCAACTCATTCATTATACCATGACCTAAAGCATAGATTTTCCCCAAGTGAGATTCACATTTTTCTTTTGCAAAGAAAAATCAATTTCAAAAATAAGGAGAAATGCTTAGCAACAGCAATTCAGTTGCTTTAAGCATATGTATTGACAATACAGTATATAAATACATGGATAGTTGAATACCATTTATACTTGTAATTTAAAAATTGGTTAGATATTTTCACTGAATGTTTAAATGCACATTTGTGATAGCACTCAATGTATACCACAACTATGTATTATTGCCAGTAAGTTATATACAATGATAAGACTGTAAGCTTTTCAAATAATAGTTATTCAAATTTTGTATTTAAGTGTGTGTTATGAAAATGAATGATTTCATGAGATGGTATGTTATAATGGATCCTCCTCAAGCTACATAATTTTCAAAGTATCTAAAATAACTCTTTCTAAGCCTAACATATCCAAATAAGCACTTTGTTTTTTAGCAACAAAACAATGTATTACTTTAACATCTACTGCCAATTATTATAGTTTATCATAGTTTCACAGATGTAAACCTATTTCAGAAAAATGTAATTATTTTTAAGTATACGGGCAAAGTTGGACAAATGAAAGCAAGCTCAGTAAAAATGAATGCTCTGCTTTGTCACGCGGTGCCCCGGACAGCTGGGAACCCTGAGCTCACACATTCAGTTGGACAGCTTACCACAAGTGCCTTTACTGGTTGATTTGTCAGGTTTATCTGCTCAGTTGGATGACTCAATTCTTAACATAGAGAAAGACCACATTTTTAAAGATGGAAAGGTAGTATCTCCCTCACCAGTATAGACAGAAAAATGAATAGAGAAACCTCGAGGCATCATCGTGCAATGGTGTAAGGTAAATGCCAACTTTACATCCCAGGATTGTAGACTCCAGTTCTGTAAATGTACTTTAAATCATTTTGAAGATGTCTATGTAGGCTCTGAAGTGGAACTGATAGTGCTACACATAGACCTCAGTGTTGGTTATCAGTTCAGAGTCTGCACTCAAGGGGATGGCAGACATTAGCAGAGATTTTGGATCATCCCACAGATGGGTCATTCCACATTGGTTCCTCATCAGTGGGCAGCCAGCTTTAAGGGGTACAGCCTGAGCGGTTGAAGAAAATAGCGCTCTTGAATGATTCAGAATCCTCTGGTGTTCTCTACTCCAGTTGCTCCAACCTATTTCTGTGAGCAGACGTTAACATTCAGAGTCGAACCTGCGGGACTGCCAGACAGAAGAGATAGTATGGGACTGAGTGCTGAAAAACAGAATGGATGTGACTGTCTTCAGTGAAAGCAAGCAGTGTGCATTAGTACAAATGGTGCAGCTTTTGTAAATGGAAAAGATATGACAGAGCCATTACTTCTAGATCCACTGTCACATTTGACATTGAAGCTGTGTCTCTGGGATCCACCAATAATAACAAAGCCAGGAACTTCAAATTCTCAGTAACTATTAGCTCAGATAGCAGAGGTGATTTTTGATCAATTATTTGATAATTGGTCTGTGGCTCTTTTTACTTTGTAGGCTAATTTGTCTATCCTGGATGGAAAATGTGGATGTTCTAGATTTTTGGATGATCAGCTTTGGTTTTCAGGATTTTAATGTAACTGTCATTAGCCCCAGTTTAGTTGTAATTGATAAAAAACAAAATATTGAATTCATCTCTCAGGGCATTAGAAATTGTTTACTGGATTTATTTTGGAATATTTTACCAATAAAAGACTTGAATATTATAGAAAAAACTATAATGCAGTCATTTTTATTCTTGGCTTAGTGTTATTTAAAATATCACATCATAATAAAAATCCAATGGACTTTTTAAATATGAGGAGATGCAGTGTTAGTTACAATAGCCGAATTTTGAAGCAGCAAAAGTGTCCATTAGTAGATAAGTGGATAAAAAAGCTGTAGTATATTTATACACTGGAATACTACATGGCTATAAAAAAGGAAATCATAGATGGACCTGGAGAGGATTAAGCTACGTGAAATAAACTGGTAAGAGAAAGACAAACACCATATGATTTCACTTAAATGTGGAACCCAGTGGGCACAGTGAACAAACAAATGAAATGGAAAGAGACTCAGATATAGAGAACAGATTGACAGCTCTTAGAAGCAGGGTCTTGGGGATCTGGGTGAAAAAGGTGAAGGGATTAATTTAAAAAGAAAAATCTGCCTGATAGACACAGATAATGTTATTGTGATTACCAGAGAGAGTAGAGAGAAAGGGAGAAGAAGAGAGTAAAAGGGAGGTAAATGTTAGAAGGAGACTTAAATGAGTGGTAAACACACAATGCAATAAACAGATGATGTGTTATAGAATTGTACACCTGAAACCCATTTCATTTTATTAACCAATGTCACTGAGATTAATACAATAAAATTAAAAAGTATAAATAAAATGAGAGGAGATACAAAAAGCCTATACCCTTTCCCCTATACTTTTTAAAATTGGTTATTAGAGCAGAATAACTTAATGTAACATTATTTTATTAAGTCTCCATCTTTTAGTGATCTAAAGCCACGTGAAACTTTAGTATAAAACAACAGATATAGGCCAGACAGAAGCCCGTGTTCTGTAATATACATTCACTTATGTGCTCCCCACATGGGTCTTGAATATGCTCTCTGTATTCAGCTATTCATAAGCAGCAGTGAATTTTATCTCATGTTCAGTATTGTTAAATTCTTAAAAGCATGGTAATTTTGACATTTTTTGTTATTACTGAGTACATCTACAACAAGCAAAATTTTTCTTTGTTCTTATAATTTGATTCATGATAGGCTGAAGAATTTTGACAAGATAATACTACTTGTGGAAGTAGTATGAACATAAGTGTTAGCCATTTCACATGTATGTATTATGTACATGTCATACCAGTAACCTGGACAGTACTGATAGTCTGGCCAGCACCTAGAGTGTGAGCAGGAATAGAGGAGATGGGCTATAAGGGCAGCACCCTGTTGCCTGGGTAACCAGGCTAGCACAAAGCATGAGGACAGATCCCCCACCCCTGGGCAGGACACAGCAGGACAACGTCACTGCACTGAGTATGCACAAGGCTAGCAAGGGTGATTGGCAAAGGGAAAAGCTCCCCCACTCCCTTTCATCTGGGGAAGACCTGATAGTCTACCCTGGGAAAAGATGGGAAAGGTTGTGGGGGCAGAACCTCTAGAAGTGAAGAGAAGTTTGGGTACCTGTCCTGGACCACAGGGGTAGCTTATATAAGTAGAGGGAGGAGAGAAACACACTCTTTTCTGGAACCACCAGGCAGACATGAAGGCTGGTGCTTTGCAAGATTGACATCTCTGGAAACCAAGTTACTGGTGGTGGCACCGGCCCCACAAGTGGTCCTCAGGAAGGAGCCTAAAGCCAGACTGCAACCTGGGATAAGGCAAGCTACCTTCATGGCAGTGTAGCAGCCACCTGTGGTTCCCCAAAGACAGTATTTTTTAAATGGGAGAAGGAACTCCCAAGGAAGACTTGGACTAGTCTAGCATAGGGTGCCTGAGCTTTCTTCAGAATGTTCTGGAGGGGGTGGGCTTTGAGGCAGAAACCTGCCATTCTCTCAGATTGTGCAGCCTTTGAATGAAAGACGTGTTTTCTTTTCTCACCAAAGCTCTACCTCCAGAATTTGTCTATTTGGGTGGCAGTGGGAAGCCAGACTCCACTGTGTTCAGTGACACATGTGCATATTCAGTTGTATGATATGCACATTACTATTTTTAGATTGTTAGCTGCAGTCCAATTTGATGTCAGGTTTTTTTTATTCTATAATACTTCATCTGTATATTGTGTTGTGTGTTCACCACCCCAAGTCAAGTCTCGTTCCATCACCACTTATCCCCTTTATACCCCTTTCTCTCTCCCACCACCCTCTTTTCCCTCTGGTGATAACCACACTGTTGCATACTGTTGTCTGTGCCTGTGAGTTGTGTGTTTTGTTTCTCAATCACTTCAGCTTTTTTACCCAGCTCCCGACCCCCTCCAATCTAAGAGCTACCAGTCTGTTCTCTGTATCTACGAGTCTGTATCAATTTTGTTTGTTAGTTTATTTTATTCATTTGATTCCACATATAAGTGAAATCACATGATACTTGTCTTTTTCCTGACTGGCTTATTTCACTTATCATAAGACTCTCCAAAACCTAACCAAAGAGGTAAAAGACCTGTATTCAGAAAACTACATAACACTGAAGAAAGAAATCAAGGAAGACACAAACAAATGGAAACATATACCGTGTTCATGGATTGGAAGAATTAACATCATCAAAATGTCCATACTACCCAAAGCAATTTACACATTCAATGCAATACCTATCAAAGTACCAATGACATATTTCACAGACATAGAACAAGCACTTCAAAAATTTATATAGAACCATAAATGACTCCAAATAGCTGCTGCAATTTTGAGAAAGAAGAGCAAAGTAGGAGGGATCACAATACCTAATGCTAAACTATATTACAAGGCCACTGTAATCAAAACAACCTTGTACTGGCACAAAAACAGGCACATGGTCCAATGGAATAGAACAGAGAGTCCAGAAATAAACCCAAGTCTCTATGGTCAATTAATATTTGACAAAGGGGGCAACAACATAAAATGGAGTAAAAATAGCCTCTTCAACAAATGGTGTTGGGAGAATTGGATAGCTACATGCAAAAAAATGAAACTCGAGCACCAACCTTGCACAAAAATAAATTAAAGGTAGATAAAAGACTTAAATATAAACCATGACACCATTAAAATCCTAGAGCAGAACATAGGCAGGAAAATCTCAGATATTTCACGTAGAAACATTTTTACTGACATGTCCCCTAGAACAAGGGACATAAAGGAAAAAATAAACAAATGGGACCTCATCAAAATAAAAAGATTCTGCATGGTGAAAGAAAACAGTATTAAAATAAAAAGAGAACCAACTGTATAGGAAAACATATCTGCCAATGATACCTCAGACAAAGGTTTAATCTCCAAAATGTATAAAGAACTTATATGACTCCACTCTAAGAAGACAAGCAACCCAATTAAAAAATGGGCAAAGGACTTGAACAGACACTTCTCTAAGGAGAACATAAAGAGGATCCAGAGACACATCAAAAGATGTTCAATATCACTAGCCATCAGAGAGATGCAAATTAAAACTACAATGAGATACCACTTCACACCAGTCAGAATGGCCATCATAAATAAAACAACAAACAACAAGTGTTGGAGAGGTTGTGGAGGAAAGGGGACCCTAGTGCACTGTTGGTGGGACTGCAGACTGGTACAACCACTATGGAAAACAGTACAGAATTTCCTCAGAAAACTAAAAATGGATCTGCCTTTTGACCCAGCAATTCCACTGCTGGGATTATATCCTAAGAACCCTGAAACACCAATTCAAAAGAACCTATGCACCCCAATGTTCATAACAGCACAATTTACAATAGCTAAGTGCTAGAAACAACCTGGGTGCCCATCAGTAAATGAATGGATCAAAAAACTATGGTACATTTACACAATGGAATTCTATGCAGCAGAAAGAAAGAAGGAGCTCCTACCCTTTGCAACATCATGGATGCAACTGGAAAGCATCATGCTAAGTGAAATAAGCCAGGCAGTGAGGGACAAATACCATACGATTTCACCTTTAACAGGAACCTAATCAACAAAACAAACAAACAAGCTAAATATAGTCAGAGACACTGAAATAGAGGACAGGCTGACAGTAACCAGAGGAGAGGGAATTTCAGGGGAGAATGGGAAGGGCTTGCAGGAACAAATTTAAAGGACACATGAACAAAAACTAGGGGGGCAGGTAGAAATGGGAGGGAGGGGGAGAGGGATGGGTGGGTGGGTTGGAATGGGAGTAAAGCACAGAAAACTGTACTTGAACAATGATTAAAATAAAAAAAAAAGACTCTCCAGATTCATCAATGCTGTCACAAGAATGGGTAAGATTTCATTTTTTTTTTTATGGCCAGATAGTATTCCATTGTGTAAATCTTATTTTATTCATACATCTACTGATGGGCACTTGGACTGCTTCCAAATCTTGGCTACTATAAATAACTAATGCCAGTCTTATAAACAGTCTTTTAGTGGACCAAACAAATATAGGGTAAGTAGTTGACATATTTTTTGAAAATTTAAATTTGTGTAAAATATTTATTGAAAGATTACTTAGTATGTAAAAAAGATTATCTTAACTTGCTATAGACTAGCCTAGATATGTTATTTACTGTGATTATTTTTCAATGTTAATAGTAGAAAAGTGGAAAACAAGTTTGATATTTTTGTAAGACAATTTATTGGAGATTCAAGTTGCCTTTTAGACAATCCTGACCTTTTGCTCTTGCATGTATATAACATCTTTTACTAAACAAGAACTGTAGATACCACATCCAGCTATCTAAAAAAAAATACATGAATGTTGCCATTTTATGAAAGGTTCATTTTTCTCAGTATGTAACTTAATTCATATAATAGCACCATCTATGTAATAAGTAGACTATTCTTGATAGCCTCTTCCTGGAGAGCATGTATCCCCTTCACACAATTTTCAGCTATATATGGTAAAGCACATAAACATTACAATTCCTAACTGGGAGTTACACACAATTTTCCAATGATTACAAGTTATATCATTCCTTTTGAGTGATAGAATAACTACGCAAGAGGAGTACATGGTGCCACGCAGTTATTGGTAGTTTTAAGAGTTGATTCATGTGTAAGGGGGCCTAGATTTTGAGACCTACTTGTTTTCCTGGCATGCTAAAACCGAACACCTAGAGGGAGGCTGTGTGTGCCTGGAGGCGGCAATGATACTTCTTGTTCCAGCAGATTGAATGTTTAGGTATATACTTCTGATTATTACATTTTTATATGTGTCCTCTGCTGGGTACATAAAAGAAAAGTTAAGTAACTGCAAAATAAATAAATTCTTCTTTGGTTCATGTTCTTAGTTCTATCCAATATTTTGAAGACAACAGTAATTTATGAACATTTGACAAATGTGCAGGTATGATAAAATTGTACAAAGGTAACATCACTTTTATTTAAAGTACACATTATATTTTTAATTGCTCCACATATGTATTGGAAACTTAAATTAATAAAATGAAGTGCTGTCAAGAGATTAAAATATTATCTCCATATTAGAGATGGGAAACTGAGGTTTAAGTTGCAAGACTTGTCAAAAACCACAGAATGAAACTGACTTAGACACAGAGGATAGACTGATGAATGTCAGAGGGCAGTGGGGAATGGAGTCGGGGGCAGGCCTGGGTGGAAAAGGAAAAGTACGGATTTGTAGTTACAGAATAAGTCTCCTGGAATTCGGGTCCTTCCCCTGTTCTCTTCAGTAATTTTTGGATCTACTTGGAAACTTGTCCAGCTCTCTACAAAAAAAAAACTCACTATGTGCATAGAAGAACTTTGCATACTTGATGCATTTATGCAATCTTTAGAATCATTTCTGAAGAAAATATTAAGTGAGAGTTTTGTCCATTTCATCTCTGTTTAGTATCCAAAATGGTGCACTTTGTAGAAAACTTTTCATACAATTGAGCAATCACAAATTGTCAAATGAAGCTTAGGGAAACCATGGTGTACAGATATCAATTTCTATTTGTTTTTTTGCTCATAAAGAGACTATAAATTAATTACATTTTAATCCCCCTAGACTGTATGCAAGCAAAGAAAAACAACTTTTTGTATTCATATTTGGTATGTTTAATAAAAATTAGTCCTACAGTTCTTGGTGACATCTCTCATTTCATGTTTATAAATTATAAGTGTGTCCATCCCATAGATTTATAGTCATATATTTCAAGTCACTGTGCTGTATTTAATCTCTATCAATTGTGTATTATTAATATTTGAGTGCATCATTATTCTATAAACTGTTTTATCTAAAATAAAATGTTGAGTCTACTCCCTGTGGCTAAAACTACATTCTAATCTCTTTGCAAGTTATTGTCTTGCAGTAATTCTGAATGATCTCCTGAACTTATTTCCTGTGTGCTAGTTGGGTCTACCAGTGACATGAGGTTCCAAACTGTCAATCACTAACAGAGCGCAGAACACTTAAGTAATAAGTGAATTAATCCAGACCTCAGCTGGATGTTATTGTTGCCAACGACAGGGACCATATTTCTCCTAAAATTTATAGATATTATTCCATTTTCTGATTTTCTGATCATTCATGTACCATCTGCTTTGGGTATAGATATTCTATCTATATTCTGTATAACATTACATTCATTGTGGAACACGCTGCTGTATCTGTTAAAACAAACTCATGTCAGTTATGGTAAATTATCAGTTCTCACACTGACAAATTGAGATCCATTTTTTTTAAATATCTTGATCTGTGAGGTCCTTTTCCTTTACTTTTCTTTCTGTTTCTTTGGGAGATATATAAAAATTGGCTTTGATTCCTAGATGTTAATTCTTGAACTCTTAAGAATATATTAGCTTCCATGACTGGGAGAATTTCCAGCATCTTCAGTCAGATTGAATAAAGACAAAACAAACAAATAAAATCTTTGAAAAAAAGATATTTGGAAAAATCTGTGGGAACTTCAGGTGCAAAGAGCAAAGCATCAAAGAGCTTTGGCATTTTGTTTCACATTTCAAAATCCCTTTTAAGGTTTGCTTCTACAAGAAAAGGACTCAATTGAGGAAAGAAGAAAGTCCTTTTCAATCAAATCAGCAGTAACAATAGAGAAAATACAATTTAAAACACTACAATAGCAATAAATGACGTGCTGACAGCATCTGAAGGAAGAGAGAGAAGCAGCCTGGATAACAGAGTGAAAGGCGAATTCTGTCCTCTGCCAATTTCTGCGTCTACCACTCTCCCACTTCGTACCTTATGACTTTCAAATTCCTGCATGCCCAGCTGTTCAGCTCTTCCCTTGGCTCATACTTCCTAGAGTTCTCTAATGTTTCCAGCCATAACCTACCTGGAATTGGTAACTACAGAGATTATGTCATATTAACACCCCATGGATTTTGCTCTCTGTCCTATAGCATACATTTTAGCTCACACAATTTACACTTAAAACACTTGCTTCTGGCTTAAACTCTGACTTTGTGAATTCTATAATGTCATCAGCACAGTTGGACAATCAGAAAAATTCTATTTTCAGGATAGCTTGAGGAAGTATGTAAGGATCAACTGATGTTTGTTGAGAAATCTTTTAATTTTTAGAATCTATTCTTATCCTCCAAGAACACACATGGAGACTTATTGCAACTTTTTATATCTTAGTTCTCCAAAAGAAAAAAAAAAAGAGAGAGACATTAAAACATCTTAAACCTATGTTTTCCAAGTTCTCCACTTTAAACATAAATTTAAAAAATAATATGTAATTTATAATCATGGTTGGTTTCCATTCCTCTCACTGTATTTTCTGATAATTTCCCAAAATTTTATCCTGTGTGAAGATAGTAAATTTATTATTTTTAAAAGATATTTTTAACTTGCAAACATAGTTCTTCTACATTTAATTGTTGTAAGCTATATTTTTGCTATTATTTCAATTTTATTGAATTATTGTCCTAGACACTAATATATATGACATTAATCCTTTGAAGTTTATTAAAGTTTAAATTGGGGCCTAATGCAGTCTATTTTTGTAAGATTTCATGTGTGCTTTGAAAAATGTATATTCACAGTTTGTTAGTATTGAAATCTAAGTACACTAATAAATCAGTCTAATGGAAATTATTGCCTAGGACTTTTATTTACTCTATCAGTTTCTGAGGATGATTCATTAAAATTACCAGTCAAAACAGCAGAACACTTCAATAGATATTTTTCAAAAGAAGATATACAAATGCCCAGGAAACATATAAAAAATGCTCAACATCACTAATAAATAGGGAAATTCAAATTTAAACTACAGTGAGATATCATTTACACCTCTTAAGATGGCTATTATCAAACAAGCAAATAAGAAAAACAAAACAACAACATAAAACAACATATCAAGTGAAACTGTGGTGAAAGAGAGAACCCCGTACACTGTTGGTGGGAGAAGGGGAGGTGGGAGGAGTTGGAGGAGGGTACATTGTGATGGATGGAGACTTCACTGGGGGTGGTGAACACACAATTCAGTGTACAGGTGATCTGTTGTAGAATTGTGCACCTGAAATCTGTAGAATTTTGTTAACCAATGTCACCTCAATAAATTCAATGCAAAAGGAAAAATTAAAAATAGAACTAAAAAAATAGAGCTACCAGATGATCTAGAAGTCTACTTTTTGGTTACATATCAAAAGGAAATTACAATCTTGAAAACATGGCTGCACTTTCATATTCACTGTTGCAATACTCATGATAGACAAGACACTGACATAATTTAAATGTTCATTGGTGTATCAATGAGTAAAGAAGATATGGTATCTACATACAGTGGAGTATTATTCAGCCTTAAAAATTAAGGAAATCCTGCCATTTACAACAACATGGATGAACTTGTAGGACATTATGCTAAGTAAAATAAGTAGAAGAACAGAGATTAAATGAAAAATGACTCATAGACCTGAGCAACAGTGTGATGATTACTGACCATCAGAGTCAGAGGAGGAGAGTACAAGGGGACTAAAATGGCAATGGAAAAAAGTATAACAAAGATTACATTAGCCCTGGCTGGGGTAGCTCAGTGGATTGAGTGCGGGCCTGCAAATCAGAGGGTTGCGGGTTCTATTCCCAGTCTAGGGCACATGCCTAGGTTACAGGCCAGGTCCCCAGTTGGGGAGCACATAAGAAGAAACCGCACATTGTTGTTTCTATCCCCCTCTTTCTCTTTCCCTTCTCCTCTCTCTAAAAATAAATAATTTTTTTTTTTAAAAAAGACTCAACTTTAAAAAAGACTACATTAAAAAAGAACAGATATTACATGATCTCACTCATATGAGTAATCTAAAATAGTCAAACCCCAGCAGAGAGTAGAGCGATAGTTAACGAAGATTGGGGGATGGAAACAATGGAAGTTTCTGGTAAAATGACATAGTGTCAGTTATATAAGATGAGTAAGTTTGAGAGATCTACTCTACAGCATGTTGCCTATAGCTAACAACACTGTATTCTATATTTAAATATTTGGTAAGAGTATAGATCTTATGTAAAGAATTATTATCATATAAATAGAAAGAAAAGACGTTACGAATAAATGACTATGTCTATGACATTAAGTACAGTGATCATTTCACGAGTGTACACAAAGAAGCTCCAAACTGTTTTCCAGTGTCTGCGCCAGTACACATTCCCACCAACAGCAGTGTACAGGGTTCCTTTTTCTCCACATCCTCACCAATGCTTGATATATTGGAGGTTTTGTTTCTTTGTGTGTTTTAATAATAGACATTTTAAGGGGTGTGGTGTGATAAGTTTTATTGTAGTTTAAATTTTCATTTCCCTAAAGATTAGTGATGTTGAAAAACTTTTCATATACCTCTTGGCCATGTGTATGTTGTTAAAAAAAAATCTGGTAATGTGTTCTGCTTACTTTTAAATTTGGTTAATATTTTTACACTACTGAGTTGTAGGAGTTTCTTATATATTTTGGATAACTTTTTCATGTTAGCCTAGTTAGAACATTTCTTTAAAAATTGTGATGAAATAAATTATATATCTATATCTATATCTATATCTATCTATATCTATCTATCTATATATATCCCATGCTGAGCTATATAATAAATATAAAATGTAAGGTGGTAATAATATTCATATTTCCAATATATTACAGTTTCTCTAAAGAACAACACAATGTCATATATACTATTTTTTAATATTGGCTTTGCTAACAGTAATAGTGCATCTTTTCACCTGGATAGTAATATACAGATTTTGGTATATACCTTCAAAGACTTTTACATCAGAGCAAAAGAACAGGATCCGAGAATAAAGGATAAGAGTAAGGTCTATAATTATTAATCAGAGAATTTTAACTAATAGTAGCTATAAATATAAGGTGAAATCTTACCATTCATGGCAGCATGGCTGGGCCTAGAGGGTATTATGTTAACTGAAATAAGGTGGAGAAAGACAAGTACCATATGATTTCACTTATGTGGAAAACAAAGGAAAAAAATAAACAAACAAAGAAAAACTGTAATAGACTCTTAGATATGGAGAACAGACTGATGGTTGCCAGGGAGGAGGGGCGTTGGGGGAATGGGTGCAAAACATGAAGAAATTAAGAAGTTGAGATTGGTAGTTACAAAACAGTCACAGTGGTGTAAAGCACAACATAGGAAAAATAGTCAAAAATACTGTAACAACTAGGTATAGTGCCAGGTCTGTACTAGAAACATTCGAGGGAAAATTTTGTGGAGTACATGATTGTGTAAATACTGCTCTGTATACCTGAAACTAATATAAAATAATATTGAGTGACAACTGCAATTGAAAAATAAAATTAAAAAAAGAAAGAAACATTTTGATCAGAGCTTGAAAGAGATAAATGAGTTAGTCATGGAAAATATTTCAGGTACAAAAATATCCAGTTGACAAATCCCAAAAAGGAACCAGCCTTGAGCGTCAGGGAAAGCAAGCAGGTTAGTGCTGTAAGATCTGAATAAGATAGTAGGAGATAAATGCAAATGGTCAGAGTGATTTATTTAGTGCGTGATTGAACAGCTTGTTGGCAAAGTTCAAGCAGTTTTTACTTTGAGGTTTCTTCATTTGGATAAATTTTTCAAAGGACAAGAATAGACTGACATTAGGTTGAGTTCAGTAATTCTGGAGAATAGTTGAACTGAAGAAACATAAAATATTGAGATTACTGATTTCACCAAGCATGAATATCTATCTTATTGATCCTGTTAATTTAAGTTAAAAGAAATTCATAATATAATTATTTTTATTTCATTGTGCACATTTCAATATATACTAATAATTGATATATGACATTTGTGTTGAAAATGCATTAATGTTCTGCTAAATAAAAATTGTATTTCCAAAATAATAAATAGTAAATACAGTTAGTTTATTAAATGAGTAATCTAAATCATGAAAGCTTGAGTCAGTATCAACAATAAAATGAAAATAAAATCTTCAAATTAGTAATGAAACGAAATGGAAGTTTACACAGGTGACAGACCACAAGGTAATAAAGTTAAAAAAAATCAACATGGTAAGGTATAGCTGAAATAAATTTCAGTAAATTCTATAATATGAAACTCTTAAATAATGCAGGGAAACAATGTCAGAAAAATTTCATATTTCTTTTTGTATAATTATTTTTTGGTCAAACATGTGAAATATAGTTAAACTCAGAAAAGAAAAGAAAAAAGCTCTTATCTACATTGGTCTTAAAGAATAAAAATGTTTATATAAAGGGAATATAAATTTAAACTTGATTTATATACAGAATGTTGCATGTTCATATATGTAAATATATTACACACACACACACATATATATATATATAACAACTGATAAATATTTCTGAGATATAGTTGAGACATAACATTATGTTGGTCATAATATTATATAACCATAACATTATAATACTTTAAAAAATGCTGCTGTATTTTTTGTTTCAGATTTTTATTATTTTAAACAAGATAGGAATTATGTAGAAATGTGGAATTCCTAGTAGGATAATTTAAAATCTCTTTAAAAATTCATTGTGGTTCTGCTTTCAAGGAGGTAAATTTTTTGACTCTGTCTCTATATTCTGATAATAAAATATATTTTAAAATAACATTAGAAAATGGTTTAATTACTATATTCTTGTAAGTAAATGATCATTTTTACTCCCTTGCCTGTTTGCACACATATGTTCCAGTTTGTAGATTTTTCTTTCACCACTATGGCTATAGTTCATGTAAAGTTACATTTCTAATGAAAGCTAAAATATTTGCAAAAGATGCATAGTACTAACACCAATTTATTTCACAGTCTTTAATCATTCTCTACACAACACAAATCATTTGACTCTCAAATAGGAGTAATTCTCTTTAGTGATACAATTTGCCATGTGAGAAATGAGTTACTTACACAGGTGATTTATATAACTAGTACCAAAGAGAAAATACTATAAAATTCTGTGACATAAGGGTACACTAGTCCGAAAAATGTATTCATATGTGTCTTAAATCCTGCAACCATAAATTGTGATTTAATGTTTTTTTTTTACTTTTTATTAAAAAAAAGCTTTAGATTAATTACACAATTCTCATGGTTACACATGCTAAATTATTAACTTATAGAAAAATACCAGTTCTAGATAACTTATTTTCCAATCTAATAGAAATTCCCATTTCCTTGCTGTTTTTAAGGTTGCTCCATGATAAAGAAGTGAGTAAGAAACAGTCTCCAAACAAACCAGAAAAGCAAAATAGTGCAAATGACTCACAGATGATGATGGTAGGAAGGAATTACATTAGGTATAGTTTGAGTGTAATGATGGCATTCGGTTTGATATTGTGTGTCAAAACCTGTGCATTGATTACCCTGAAGTTCTTATGTCTTTGGGTCTTAGAAACAGACATGAAAATACTTTTAGAATTGCAAGAGTTTATTGATGGGTAAAAGCTGTGAAAGATGGAGGAGGAAGCAAGAGAGGCCTCACCCGTAGAGACAGATCCGACATACCTGTAAACTACAGGAAAGGGGCCACCAGATTTGTCAGGGAGAGTCTCAGACATTAGTTTCCTCATTTATAGTATAGTGATAAACCTATCTATTTATAAGATATTTTCTATTACTAAATCATTATTCTTGTCTCTGTAAAGATAGTGTGTGTGTACATGTGTGTTTGTGTTTCGTTTATTTTTTTTTTCAATCAGACTCCTAAATTCATTCATTTAATCATCATCTAAATTCATTATCTTCTCAATTTCTTACCATCTGGACATCAAAAGCTGCATCACATTCACTGGCTCCAGCAATCTAACTTTTTAAATTAAGAATCTTTTGGAAGCATATCAGTCCTGGGAAGACACCATATTTTTCGAGAGTGGATGTGGGGCCATTCCAATAAGTGTCATTGATTTATGCAAAACCTTTGAGGACAATTTCTTTCCCACTGTCTCAGCTGAATGTCAATGAGACACTGATTTGTGAGCCAGTGTTTTGATAATGGAACCCTAGGAAGGTGCAAAGGAAGAGGTCTGGGTGTTGGTATAGGTTTCTGGCCTTAGAGCTATTGCTGTTGTAAGGCCACTAACTTAGCAGATTTTGTTTGTGCTCTTGTAGTTTCTCCAGAGGGAAAAGGCAATTCAGAGAGAGGATTAGTAGACTGTGAGCACTCAGGTAAAGGAAGATAGAGTGGAAAAGTAGAGGTCACATCAGTCTTACAGTCTTTTGCTTTAGGTACCTCTTTGTCTTTCATTGTCCATTAGCCTTTTGCAATGAATCTTTCAGTGAAGCACTTTTGGAATTGTCAAGCCTTTTGGAGGCTTCTGAATACCAATTAAAAGAGGTATTCCATTCTGTTTGTTGATCTGGGAACTGTTGCTTTCAATTGTACTCCTTAAATGAACCATCTTGTCTAACTGGATTGTTGGCTATAATAGTCATTGTAATTTTACAACTTCTAGGACCACAGTTCTTACACATAAAACACACAAGTATGCCTCAAGGTGGAGCATTCTGTTTTTTTAAACTTGAGGATCCCATTTCTTTACCTAAGCTTTGGGTATCTCGGAGCCAAATAAATACTGAAGTGAGATATGTCATTGGGTTGGGAATTGTGTGGTGTTTTACAGTGTACCTAGTTGCGTGGAAATTTTCTTGAGATGATGTGTGACCTGGTGCTAATTTAATCTGTTTTATAACAAACTTATCCTTGTATAGGAATTAGATGGCAAGAACTCCAACGGCTCTTAAGTGCTTAACCCATGCCCACCAATTTTTGTGGCTTATTTGACTTGTGATGTTCCCATTAGTAATTTTAACTGCATAAAACAACACAAACAAACATGTGCACCTTCATATATCTCTAGATACGTTATTGCATCTTGGCCAAGAGAAGACCCTGAGCACACCACCAGCAATCTCCGCCATTGAACTTGAACTGGAGAAAGGATTCAACCAGAAGACCTCTAAAATATGGACATTGCACTGGGGACTCCACATAAATGAGAAACTGAAAACTGTCACTAACAGCTATGTGGATCTTGGGACAAAATCAAGCATTGGGGGTTTCCACAAATTAAATGAGAATTATGATCTGAAATAGCAAGTAGGCATTTGGGCTCTGGTCAGAATCATCTGCCAGCTCAAAGTGACCTGCTCAGCATTGAAAAGGCAATTAGGGCCCTGGCTGGGTAGCTTATTTGGTTAGAGTGTTGACCCACACATCAAGGTTGGGGATTCAATCCCTGGTTAGGGCACACACAAGAATCAACCAATGAATGCATAAATAAGGGGAATGACACATCAATATTTCTTTCTCTCTCTCTCTGTCAAATGAATAAATAAATAATGTAAAAATAAATAAATAAATGCCAATTACATCAGCAGATCAATGAAAAAAATAGCGGAACTCAGAACCAAAAGAAACATCCACGACCCTCAGAAATGGAAAGGCACAGAACTCAAAAGAGGTATGCTGGTATCACATTTATTTTTCATTGTTCCCAAATGATGTAAAATGTTTGTATCTTACCATAGCTGCTACCAAATCTATAAAAAAAATTAAACTGAGTAAACTTAAAGATCAAATTGGCTTTACTCGGTGATTTATGAATTAATCAACATGCAGTGTAACAAATAGAAGGTAGCAACAAAAACCTACAGGAAAAGAAAGCCTTTAAAGGCAGAGAGAGGGTGGAATAAGGAAGCCATAAATAAACAAACAAAACAGGGATATTTTGAGCAAGGCCACTGCCTCCTGAGGGACAAAAACAATCTACTAGACATATTACCTCATTGATGTGATGAGGGATTCCAGGCTGACTGGTCTATATTATATAATAGTGGGGACAGTTGAAACTACAGTTAGGTGACATATTTAATTTCGGTTTGGTTACATGGACTTGCCACGAGTGACTCCATTTTAAGCCTGCTGTTTCTTTATAACAGAGGACACATGTTACACTTACAAGGAGTATCTACAATCTCTGAAGTATAGATTATTTTAAGAGTTTTTGTCATTAAATAATATTTTCAAGGAAAGCCATTATTTAAATTATACTGAATAGTATCTTATTTTCTGCACCTTCTGAAACAAAAGAAACTTCCACTGATTGACATTGAGGGCTTAAAAATAAGTTAGGGAAACTCAGAACTTATATGCAATGAAAGAACAGATGTAAAAATTGTAAAACAGAAATGGAATGTTAACACATGCTGTTCTGCATTTACAAGCATTGGTTATACAGCTTTAAAGCTTTTCAATGGTAAATTAGATACATTCTATAAATTTATTTGCTTAGCTATTTGACACTGAACATTCTGCAGCATTGAAAGATGAATTTTCTTGGCAAAAAATCACATTGTTAATATTTGAAGAGTGTTTTTTCCCATACCATTCTATATATTTCCTAATTGTATTTTAAAACAACAATTTATTTCTACAGATATTTAATGTTGTTAGCCTAAGAAAATAAAACAAACAAAAACATGTAGACATTGGAAATGATTCCTGAAGAATTTGTGTCTGATGTATTCCTCGAACACTGTGTAACTCTCTCGGTGCAGGAATCATGTTTAATCTAATAGTTAATAAAACTTAGTACTATTTTTTTAAAAAAAGACCTACTATGATTCTTTGAGATGGGGACCATGTCTTATTCATGTCTATTTCTCACAGCATTTAGTAAATGCTTTATTCCTTGTAAATCTTGATAAATATTTATGTATTTCCAAGTTTATGTAGGTTATTAGCACCTAAAAATGAAATTTACACAGAAAATTTAAAAAGTAATATGCTTTGAATTAATTATGGAATTAGAATGATGTTTGAATTTATATATCGTGTAAGGACTGATTTAAAGTCGGTAGTAACAAAAGGGCATCAAGAGTTGAGTTTGACTCTATACCTTTCAGGAAAGAAGCTAGCACACCGGTTTTAACCTAGTTGTTTGCATTGGAGTAATACACAGAATATCTCACATTACTATCCATCAAAGTAACGATGATATATATTTTTACTCTATTGTCTTTTTTAGGAGTTAGAATAATCGTATTGGATTCCACTGATCCAGAAATGAATGTGTTCTTCACCTGTTAATGCTATGAACTCAGGACATATCTGTGCATGAATTTATTTTATTGACAACAATTTTTGTTACTGTTTACATAAATTATTGATATGTTTTATAATCAGAGATTGTTGGTCATAAAATATATTATACCAAAATAAATGAGAAAAACAATAAAAAATCATTCTTTTCAATAAAGTACTAATTAGTTAAAATAGCCCATTTGTCAGAACAAGATTTAAAACCAATTTTTACAATGATATCAGTCTAACAATTGGGAGGCCAAAAGCTGATGATTTCCAGAATCTAAGCTCTCTTGTCTTTTATTACCTTAAACTTCTTAGAGATATAGAATAATATTTGTTAGCCAGTACAGTCTCCAATCAGCTTGACATCATTACCACTCATTCTAAGGTTTCCTCCACATCAGAGAGGAGAAACCGGGACCAGTAGTTTTAAATTCCCAGAATTATTTTTTCCATAGAAATCCTGGTTACAGCCTGACAATAAAAGACCATTATTTTTCTTGAGTGATTGAAGATGGTCATTTGGACAAAAAGATGTCAAATGTGATCCTAGCTTGGGGAGCTTTTCGGCATTAGTTGATTCTCTGCTTCAAGCAGAGACCTCCTGTGAGAACCTCTCTGACCTTTGTTGCAATAGACATTTAAACACAAGTTCTAATTCCTGGGTTAAGACAGTCTGTACTTTGAACACAGTGTGAGTTCTGGTTTTGTTTGTTTGCCTTTTGACAACAGGCTGATGCACAGTTAGAGGAAATCAGAAAAATAAGGAAAATATTAAAATATATTCTTTTAACAAATAATCTATTTTGATTTTTGTATCTTCCATTTTTTCTTCAGTCCAAATATAAATGGAACTTACACAGATATAATCAGTGTTTTAAATATACAAAGTCTGCCCAGAAGGTACCCAGCCATGTAATATGAAAAATAGAGACATTTATTGAAGAAGATCCTAGAAACATTGTACATGGGACAATGGCACCTTAGTATCCTTCAAAGCAGGCACGTGGGACCTCACACAGTTCTTCCAATCACCATCAGCTGCCCAGTTGTATTTTTCTGAATCTCATTAATAGTATGAAATCTCTTCCTTTTCAAAGGTGATTTTAGTTTTGGAAAAAGCCAGAAGTCACAAGATGTGAAATCTGGGCTGTAGGGGAGCTGAGTCACATGGGTAATTTGATGTTTCTCCAAAACACTCTGCACAAGATGTGATGTGGGTATGTTGTCATGATGAAGTTGTCAATTACCAGTTGTCCATAGCTGCAGACTTCTGAATCATCAGAACAGTTTCCACAGAAGAATGTTCAAGCTTAACGCAAAATCTGATGCAGATTCGTTGCTCTACTCAGTCATTTGGAATGTGACGGCCACACAGTACATATCTTTACTGAACAGCATCTACCACCCGGTTGACTAGTAAAGTGAATTCGTTATTGTTCATTCATGTACACTCCAGTCCACTCTCCTTGGCTGACAAGTTATATTGGTATCATGCAAACCATTTTCATTAGATTAACAATGGCTGGACTTTTTCTGAACAGACCTCATGTATTGCATTGATAGCTTCACTTGTATGTCACATCATATCTTAAAAATTTCCATCTAACAGGCAAAATAGAAAATTGCTCATAGATACAGAGAACAGACTGACAGTTGTTAGAGGGAATAGGTTTGGGATTTGGGAGGCTGTGTGAAAAATGTAGAGGAATTATGCAAAACAAATTAAAAAACCAGAAAAACCCTCACAGACAACAGTATGGTGATTATCAGAGGGAAAAAGTGTGGTGGGAGGTAGAAGAGGGAAAAGGAGTGATAAATGGGGGTGGAAGGAGACATAATTTTAGTTAATAAACATACACTACAATATACAAGTCATGCATCATAGAATTGTACACCTGAAACCTATATAATTTTATTAATTAATGTCACCTCAATAGATTCAATTAAAAACAAAAAATAAATGAAGTCCCTTTTGTCTCACTGCCAAAAAAATAAGAATTCCCACCTTGCCTACATTATTCATATTTATTACTTAATTAAAGAATAGTAATTCATTGTATCAGATGTCTTCACCCTAAAACTGAGATTTTAACTTATTTGCTTAAATATTATATGTATAATCTCCCTTGTGTTTGAAGTTTACTCTAACTCATAGTTGATTTTAAGATGGTGCCAGTATAACATGACAGTTTATAGCATGGATCTTATTTTGGTTCCAATCAATATGCCAGAAATTTGATAGGTAAAATTCATAAAGCATTTTTATGCTGTATTAGAACAACATATATGGAGGGCCCCCAAAAATTGAATTTATAAAACACTGTCTAATTATTCTTATATGTTTAAACTTCAGTCACCTTCAAAATACTCTTCATTTGATGCGATACACCTACTGAGACTTTTTTTGCACTGCTCAAAACAGTTTTTGAATTCATCAATTTTGATGCCTCTTAGAGCTTCTGTGGGTTTTTTGTTTCACCTCTTCCACATCAATAAAACTTTTCCTTATGAGGACACTTTTTATTTGACGAAACAAAAAAAAATGTTGCTTGGGGAAAAATCAGATGAAATAGGAGAGAGGGGCATGGGGCTCATGCCATTTTTGGTCAAAATTTTCTGAACACTCAGAGAGGTGTTGGCAGATTCACTTGTAAATCACCCATGTGGAATGGGTGAATGTGTTGAGTCTTCAAAAATTCAAAGAGTTGAACACAGCCTTTCACAACAATACTAGCTGGTACACTGATACAGATGGATTTCTAGAACACCCACCAAGCAAGGAAAGCCTGTATTAAAAGGGGTCTACACTCTAGGAGGTAATTCCTGGTATTTTTGGGTCCCCCATTATATGTTAGTTGTGTTCTGCATACCAACAAGCATTAGGGTATTAAGTTTTATTTGGAATTAAGAAGGATATTAGGGTTTGAAAAAATAAAAAATATATATTTTTTGTATTCAGTAGTGGCCTGGACTTGAGAAAAACTTTTAGATATGAGAAAGTTCTCAGTTTAGTATTTCCTAAGAAAAGATCCTAAACATTTTCAGATCATGACAATTGAATACAGTCCATAGAAGTTGATTTCTATTGAAATCTCTAGGATTTAAGTTAAATCCTGAAGATGATTTAGTCATTATCTTTTGTCCAATTAGTTGAGATTTTTTAACTTCAAATTATATTCTGAAAAATGACCTTCTTTTGAATTTTCAGTGCACTTGATAGGCCTATTGTAAATCAGCTGAATTTTATGTGTTCTAATTCAATATATTAGCTCAAGAAATCCTTGTTTTCATCCTGTGAACAGTGTCTAAGCACTCACATAGTCGCTTTAATATTTAAATGAAACATACTTTTTATATTATGCAAGGGCAGAAATTAACTAGAACACTGCAGTCCTGTTACTCTCCTGCAATGTACTTAGAGAGAAACAGAGAAAGAGAGGTATTCTGGCTGTGACATTTTTAATGTTCGATCTGGAATATTCTGGTGAATGCTTTTAAAAGAAATTAGCTGTGTCTTTGACATGATGCTGTATTATTTCCCTAGGCTTATTCTACCCTTTTCCTTAAATGTTTTGCCTATGATGTACTAATTAACTCTTTCCAGTGATATGACAAGCCTATAGATTTTTAAAATAATTTGATTGTCAAAAAACTCTATTTTATTTAATCTACCCCACTGTAAATGGTGTGGGTAATCTCTACTCATGATCTTCTGAGTGGAGAGAACTCTTTATGCTTTTGTTGAAAATGTTTCTTCTGGCAAAGCACTCACATTTTGATAAGCTACCTAATAATGTCTATTTCAGACCTTTTTTTCCTTTTATCATACTTCTTTAAATTTGAATTGACATTATTTTCCCAAACAAATAATGTGTTAATTTATTTATTATAACCTACATTTTTGTAACTCTGGGTAAATTAAAAATGTGATGCTTTTATATACATTTAAAATATCTGTACCTGAATAAGTTACTAAGCTCTGTGTTTACCTTTGAAAGTGGTAGATGGCAAACATACCTTAATAAAGGTTTTATCTATAATTTCACTTTAATAAGGTAAAGATTATAGGATAGTATAACATAGATTAAGGGATTATTTTGAAAGGTGTATTTGGGGGAAGTTTATTGGTATATCTGAATGCATATTACCTGAACATTCACATAGTTGGTTTATTTTTTATTTGAATATAACATATTCCCTCAAAATTATTGATGTCTGCATAGCTTTTTGAGGAAATATCAAGGTCTTTTTTTTTTATCTAAACAAGCAACAGCTGGTGGATCCAAGTCAAATGCTGCTTTTCCCTTTTTTGCATATAATAGACCAAAATTAGGCCCGGAAGCATTTGTTCTTTCGTAGCTCTTGTTCTTTTCTACTTTGTCCACTTCAGAACTACCATCTTGTTCTATCATCTTACATTAGATTTTCTCTTTCAAACTATTTACACATTTATAAATACCATATTTATTCTTGTGTCTCATTTCTTTTATAAATATTATGCTCCTGAAATTTATAATTATTTTTGTGTATAATGTAAGTTTATAAATTTGCATTGTGAAACAATATCTCATTATATTAATATAACACAATATATTTATTATGTTGATCAATAGTTAATTTCTAATATTCTATAATAATGCCTATATTATTATAGGCATTCTATTATTAATAATGCCTCTCTGAACATCTTATACTTGTCTTGATTTTATTTCTTTTGAATTTCTCTTATATATATGTAAACAAATCCATCAAAAGGCACTAGAGTGTAAAAGGAGAGAATTCCTTCAAATAGTAGTTTGCAACCTAGGAAGATGAAGTCTCTGGTAAAAACCCAAAGTATGCTCCATCAAGACAAAGAAGTCATTTTTTATAGAAAACTTCCCACTGATAGTTCCCACATTAGTCTGTTTCATGTAAATGAGGTGTCCAGATTGTACAGTTTGGATTGGCTAGTATAAATGCATATCAGGACATATTTTGTATAGTTTGATTGATCAGGGCAGGTCACAGTCTATTAGTGAGGTGACAACGTGGCAATGATGGAATGAAAAACTTCTCTGAGTAAGTGGACTTAGGCAGTATACCCAGGCAGGACATAGTGTACAAAACTGAGGGTTCAGCTTGTGGTTCTTCCTGGCACAGAGTCTAAGTGTCCCCTATCAGTAAATGGTCACTGGACTTTGATTTTCAATTCAATCTCAATTAACCATAGGGAGTCTGAGTTCATCGCTGTAGATAAATCCCTTCTAAGGGGTTTACATTAGATAACTTTCTTCTCAAGGTCCACATACCTAGAAGTACAATTATTTGGATGTGGATGTACATGTATTCGGCTTTAGTAGATGCTGACAAGCAGTTCTCAAAAGTAGGTGTAAAAATCTGCATTCTTAGAAAACTCAGAAAAAACCTTCCCAGGACAATACTACCAATATCACTTTAGAATATCACTGTACAATATTTCTCTTTGGGAAAGAGATAGGTACATTTCTGTCTATTAGATGAGTAATTGGACTTTGTGGGTATTAAATGTAAAGGAAGAAGTGTATGGAGGGCATGTGAGAACCAAAATATAGGAAGAACCATAAGTTTGCCCAGGCCCTTTGTTCACTGCAAACTGCCCCACTACCTTCAACATCATGATAGTATTATTTAGCTAATGTGGACATTTAACTAAGCTGAACCTTTCCCTGGGTAGTTTGAAATGAAGCTGAGATCTACTTTGGTGTTACTAGCATCATAAACTAGATGAGAACTGTAGGAGTTAGATTCTATCACCTTTGCTATGGACTGCAGAGACAGAGAGTTTTGATGGTTAGAAATAACAAGGAATGTGCAGTAATGAGGAGATAAGTAAAAGAAATTGTACCAATTTACATAAGAGTTGTTGACTTGGTCAGTTTCTCCTTGGTGTCTGAAGTCTCTTACTTCGTCTCTCCTGTCCTCCATGCTTTACTTTTGTCATCTTTTTGCAATGGTTCTGACCCCCATTTCTATTTAAATAGTTCTCAAAAACTAATGTGAGAAAGTAGTTTTTAATAAATGATGATTCACTGATAAAGCTTAAAAATTTTACTACTATTTTCATATCTTGGAGCCATAACAGGTTTTAAAGTTTTTACCTAACACCATAAAAATATGTGTCAACTTCATTACAGTAGGGAAACATTGAAAACATTTTTAGGATGCCCTTCTCATGGATCCTTTGTCACTCTAGAGAACAGGTTTTAAACTTCCTGGCCTAAACTTTAAGTTCAATGATGATTTTATTTATTTTTATTTCATTTTATTTTTTAAAATTTTATTTTAATCATTGTTCAATGATTATTTTAAAGAAAAAAATATAATCTTTCATGTGAAAATATACCCAAGCATACAAATTAATCCTATGATTGTGAAGCTAAAAAACCAGACACTATATCAGTAGTCATCAAACTCATTAATATTAGAATAGACATTAATATCACATTTAGAGTTTTAAATCTTCATCTGCTTTTGGAAGATATGGGATTGGGAATTATGTTCCAACAGACCCTAGGCTCACACTTTTGGGAGGCCTTGTTACAATAGAAGGGTCAGCTGTGCACAGTGTAAGAAGCTTTGTTCTAAAGAAACATAAAAGGACTTGTATCTTATTGTAGCTCTTATGACTCATTGTTGGAAACCACCCTGCCTGGTATCAAGCTGTAACCCCCGCCAAGGCTAAGGCTGAGGGAACGACTTTGGAACCATAAACCACCAAGGAGACAAGCTTATCTTTCTGGCAGGAGCACCGCTTCTGCTCCCTTTACTTCACCCTGCCTGGCCCCCAATGCTTGGTCAATTAGCCAATGATGGGTAAGATTCCCCAAGGGAGGAATGACCTAAGACAGGCATGAACATGTGGGAGGCCCCCAAGGAAGGACTTTGGGGACTACAGCAAAAGGGGGTTATGGACCCTCACTCCTCAGCTTTGACATAGCCTGAGTCCTCATTGTCTGTGAGAATATCTCCTAATCTCTTCGCTGACTTACTTCCCTTGCTCCACCTAAGCCTGAAACAATGACAGGGTGGTGCCACCCTGTGCTTTAAAGGGCAGGTTCCCTGGGTGATCAGGCCTAAGAAAGAACATGTAAAATCCTGTGAAACCTGCTTTGTTTAGAATGCTCTTTCTTGAATGATAAGTGTCCAAGGAAGAAGTATGTTTGTTCCTTAAAGTTTTTACAGCTCTTTAGCTATCTGACCCTGACTCAAAATAGGCTCTCAGAGTTCCTTGTCATTTGATGCTTACTTTCCGGCAATGAGTAATGAGCTTTACCTGAATTCTTGTGTAAATGAACCCAATAAAAGCCATTTAGGGAAAGGCTCTTGGTCCTTCTCCTTTGAGAGATCAGCCACCTTTCCTCCCCAAGCAGATCATGTCTTGGAAGACTTATTCTCATCTGTGGCAGATGGGGACTCGGCAGACAAAGCTCCCCCACAACTCATGACAATAGCCACCATGTTCAAAATTGCAGGCATCCTGTATTTACTTAAGCACATGTTTACAGCAACACTTTATTTTTTAATTTTCCTTTTATTTTCCACTCCAGAACTCTATGAGAGGTTCACAATGTTTGAAACAGATCTAGCCTGCCAAGGGCTGGAGAGCATGACTGTCAATCAACAACACACTTTGAAATGCAACAAACATCATTTCTTTGGTCCTCTCCTCGGATGAGGTATACTGTACACTGAAGATCATTTACCAGAAAGATGGCTATTTTAGTGTGTATGACTTGGCAAAAAAGCATCAAAATAGATGCATTCTTAATTTGTGTATGCTTAAATTTTCTGTCTCACCCAGATATAACTTACTTTACTGAGCACATTGTACAAAACTATGTTATACCATATATAGAATTGCCTACAGTAAGTATGTGTAATATACAGCCAGGGAAAAAGTCTGAAATAACTCATTCCTCTCCTAAATATAATTTATATTTCATAATATGAATAATATTGAGATGATAATTACAATTATCTAAAAATATTCCTATAAAATACTTTCTAGTTCAATATTTATTAACTATTGATACTCAAGATCAATACTCTACAGCATTTTAAAAAAACAAATATTAATTTTAAGGTCCTTCAACCCTCTTTTCTCCTTTTGGGCCTCCCTGACCTCAAACTACCCTTCCAATACCCTCTAAGCACCTGAGTATCTCCTTGAATATTGTATACACGTTAGAAGGCAGCAAGCAAATTAAAGTAGATAATTTTCCCAAAAAAGCTACACATAATTTTGTGCACAATTTTTCTTTGCTCCTTTTGTATGTCTGTCAATTAACCTCTCATCTTCTCTCCTTTTAAAGACCTTGCTGAACTGTTAAATAATACATCAAAACAGCATACAATAACATGTTGGTCATCAGTAAAGGTCACTAAAGACTATGTTTTATCCTTATTTAGGAGAAATTATTTTTAAAAAGTAATATACATTTTCTAGTGACACTGTATTTTCTAGAATTTTCTAATTTTATTATTTTTAAAAATAAATTCCAAGTATGAGCTGGATACTGTGATGAAGCCCTGAAATACAAGAGTGAGCTGGACCATTTCACTTTCTTCCTTGCTGTTGTCTATTCCTTCTCTTCCTGTGTTTTCTGTTTTGAATCTTGTTATCTTTAAATATATTTCTTATTTATTTAATTGTTAATAGTATGCCTTCCCCTCTAGAATATAAGCTCAATGAAGGTGAAAACTATATTTCTGATTTATTGCTGAATTCTCAGTGTCTCGAACAGTGCCTGGCTTTTTGTATGTTCTTGATAAATATTTATTGATTAAATCAATTAGTGAATAAATAATTTTTATGACCCTGTAGTCTAATAGGGTCTGTAGACAACCTAATGTGATATATGCAAAATCATATGGTAAAAACCACAATACAAGCAATGCAGAGAGCTTTGGAGCACACAGAATTAGTTCCTACTTCTCACACAGGGAGGTGACAACAAGCTTTGGGAGAAATTAGAATATTATTGGAGTAAATCTGTATTACCAACTCTCATGGATCAAACAGCCAATGAGTGACAGCCACAGAAGGAAAGAGCTATCCCTACTTCTCAGGTCACGACAGAGACATCAGCGTAAGCTGCCTACCGGTAGCACTTACCTCATTATCATGTGAAGTATTAATTAGTCTACTTTTAGTATTACATTTGATTGGTATTACATTTGATTACTTTTATGCTACAAAGTTATTGATTACATATATGTGTTTAGTCAAATTTTATTATACTTTTGTTTAAAATCCAAATTGGTCCTCCATATGTTATGTTAGCTTCTTTTTTAAAATTTTCTCAGAAAATATAAATATCAAACATTTTCACAAAGTAGGCTTGAAGTATAAAATCCTTATTCTTTCCACACAAAAGTATACATAAGTACTAACATTTTTAATGTAGTTCTTCAGACACTAAAATGAATTCTAAAATAACACATATGATGTATGTCCTTGTTTTCAATTCATTTCCAACCCGATTTCTTAAA
Source organism: Tonatia bakeri (assembly GCA_004024845.1). Classification (NCBI taxonomy): domain Eukaryota; kingdom Metazoa; phylum Chordata; class Mammalia; order Chiroptera; family Phyllostomidae; genus Tonatia; species Tonatia bakeri. Next base: position 36,245 of record PVIA01004393.1, on the reverse strand, counting down.
CAATTGGAAACTAAAACATTTCTTCTTTTTAAACATACAACAGCTATATGGCTAGAAAGACAGAAAAATCTTTGGTAATAAAGATTAGTGAAAGAGCAAGTTATAAATAGCATATCATTTTTATGAACTTTAAAATCTAACAAAGGACAACAATATACTATTAATATGTAAGTAGCATTTGTGTAAGAAAGCTGTTCAAAATTTGTATCATGGTGACTTTGGGTGGAGAGTGGAGAAAGCGCAGGCAAATTTGGATATATGCAATTGCAATAATATTGACAATTTCTTTAGTTCTTATGCTCAGTGGTGGGTCCACAGTTATGTATTCTATTACCATACTTTGTAATTTTCATATAAGTTACATATAGACTTTATTTCATTTGAATTAACTTGTACATGATATTTCAAAATGACGTTGTATCAATCAAGGTCCCAGCAGAAAGAGATGGCACATTTAAATTAGTACAATTTGGGAACAATTTAACAAAGGTAATACCTAGAAGGTTTAAGTGTAAGAACACCCTAAGTAAAAATGAAATTTCAGGGTTAGTATTATTCAGGTACCATTTCTATACCTGAAGGTGTGAAGAGAGGGAGTGGTTAACAACTCCAGGAGACAGACAGGACTGGTGAACAGAGAGATCTGTGAAGAAAGCATGGCAGGAGGAGATAACTTCCATGAAAACATGTCATCAGCCTGTAGCACCCTCTCAGGATATGAACCAGAAGAATACATTGCCAAACCTCCCTCTCCCTCCCTCTAATCTTCTGGTACCTGCTTTGGCTGGATTCAGGGAGAGGAGGAGGGTCAAGGCATCCCTACCATGCATCCTGCACTGCTCAGCGTCTCAGAAAACAGACCAAGGTAGGCAAAGGTAGAGAATGTATCTGGGGAACAAGTGGAAGATTTTTAGGTCAGTGCCTGGCAATTTCACATAACCAAAGTCACAGAATGATCTTTGCTGTACAGGACTTCCTCTTCAAAACTTATTTAGCCTCTTTACAATGTCATTTGTATTGCAAAATTGCCATAATTCAATAACATGGATTTTAGCCAATCTTCCACAAAATGCAAAAAGTGTTTAAAATATAAACTAAGGTTTGGAATAGTTCCTGCTTTTTTGCTCTTTAATTTTTAATTTTCTGCGTCCTTCCCAAACTGAAGAGGTGACTTTAAACAAGAAAGTACATAAAAACAAACTGCAGATAAAACTACTGTATTTAATTTAAAACAAAGTCACTTTTTCTAAAGTAGAAAAGTTCTGCTGGTTCTTTGAAGGGGAATAAATTTGCCTTACCCCATGGCAGTCAAGAAAAATTAGATGTTTCATTTGTCTTCATAAAGACAAATTCGTTGAAGAGTGACCATTCCGTGCATAGCTAATTAAACTTTTAGAACTATGCTTCTCTATTCACCAAACATCTTTAAAGTCACTTAAAATAAATATGCCATCTTTTCATGAACTTTTATAATATGCACTTTGTTTTGAGGTTTATAATATTTATTCAATGTGTAGTTTTATTTTCATACAACCTATATAATAAAAAGAAATGTCAGTAAAATGTAATGAGAATTAGGCAGTAGTGAAAATGAAAAGTTTTCCAGCTCTTACAATGGATTTTTATTGACTTTAGACAAGTCATTTAATTGATCTGGTCATTTTTAAGAGGAGGGATTTATACTGAATACCTTGAATCTCAGTACATGAACATTTTCTAACACACACACAGGGGTCCATGTTTAACTGTGCTAGAGATAATCCTGTTTCTTTTTTTTCTTCACATTGTCATTTATTTTCAAACTACTTTTTACTTTCATGTGCTTTGGTCAACATTTTTTAAAAGTACAAACTAAGCAACCACCAAGTATATGCAGTTATTACAGAGTCTAAGCCACACCGTTGCTATTATAAATACATGTACTTTTGAGCAACTTTAAAATTTGCTATTGAATTTCTAATATGATATATAATATAGTATTATTTACATGTTCTGGGGAGTTACATGTGTGTAAGCTCAGTAAGATAAAAAGTTGGTTTAAAACTATCAATTTGCTATATTCTTAAATTTTCAGGTTCATGTGACTAGGGTCACAAGACTTTCTAAATTGACCAACAGATTTAACACAGTTCTGCTCTAAATTCCAATAGGAATTTTCATAGATATAAGAAATCTGATTTTAAGTTATATGAATAGGCAAAGGAAATTAGAATACTCAAAACAATTTTGAGAAAAAAGAGTAAAGTTTATAAAATCAACATCTGATTTTTAGTTACTTCTTAGTGAAGGGACAGACACATAGTTCAATGGAATAGAGGAGAGAGTCTAGAAATAGACCTATACAAATATGGTGAATTTAATTTTGACAAAGGTACAGGCAATTAAATTAAAAAGAACTGTCTTATTTAAAAAGGTCAGCTACTTTGAAAAATATGAATCTTGACCTAAATTTTATACCTTATAGAAAAATGATTCAAAAATGTATCACAAGTCTAAAGGTAAAACTCATAATTGTAAATATTTAAGAGGATAACATATAAAAATATGTGTGCCCTGTGCATAAGCAAAGAGTGATTAGACATATCTAAAGCATGCTCACAATAAAATCACATGCATAAAAGCGAACAATATATTTGACTTAATCAAAGTTTAAAATGTTCCCTCTGCATAAAACACTGCTGAAAATATTAAAAGACAAGTCACAGTCTAGTAGAAAACACTTTCAAAGCACATGTTAAAAAAAGACTTTTACCCACAATATATAAAGAACTTTCAACATTCAACAGTAAAAAGAGAAGCAACTTAATGTATAAACAGGCAAAAGGCTTAAACAGACACTTACTTAATGGCAAGAACACATGAAAATATCATCAGTATCACTAGCCATTAAGAAATAAAATTAGAACTATGAACTATTACTATCTATAAACAACTGAATCTAAAAACAAACTAAGCAAACCAGAAGAACTGAGACAGAATCATTGATATGGGGAGTGTTTTGATGGTTAACAGATAGAAGAGAGGTTTGAGGGAATGGGTGAAGAGGTGAGGGGATTAAGAAGTACAAATAGGAAGTTACAGAATAGCTATGGGGATGCAAAGTAGAGTATAGGAAATGTAGCCAAATGATTTATACACATGACTTACGGAAATGAACAAAGGTGTGGAGATTGCACAAAAGAGTGGGGGTGGTGGCTGGATGGGGATAAAGGGAGAAACACTGGGATAATTGTAATAGCAAAATCAGTATAATATAATTATTAAAATATAATAAAATATAAAAGAAAAGAAGAGTGAAAAAGGCTGGAGGCTATTTAAGTGGGTGTGAATTTTGGTAGAAATTTTCTATGAAACTATATGGTAGTACCTTGGGAGAGATTTAGAAAGATCCCTTGTGATGACTATGCTGAACTTGCCTATAAAAACTTAACAAAGTAAAATAATTGAAATTATTTAAAAATACATACATTGAATAATTACTTTTTAAACTCAGTATCTGAAAGATAAAAATACTTAATAGATAATTTATTATACAAATGACAGGATATTTTAAAATTATTTTTATGACTTATAGTAGCTCCATGATTTCCCGTCCCTGGGCCCAGCTCATTGTCCATGCCCATGAGTCCTCATGTGTGTTGCCTGACTAATTCTTTCAGCTTCTTTCAGTCAGTTCCTCTTCTCTCATCCTCTCTTACCACTGTCCGTCTGTTCTGGAATTCTATGCCTCTGGTTCTATTTTTCTCGTTAGTTTTTTCTGTTTATTAGATTCCTCCTATCAGTGAGATTATATGGTTTTTGTCTTTCACTGATGGGCTTATTCCACTTAGTATCACAGTCTCCAGTTCCATTCATGCCGTTGCAAAAGGTGGAGGAGCTCCTTCTTTCGTTGTGCTCTGTAGTATCTCACTGTGTAAATGTACCACAGTTTTTAAATCTAGTCATCCACTGATGGGAACTTAGGCTGTACTTTTAACACTATAAAATATGCATAACCATATTTATGAGTACCTTTTAATGACATGGACTTTAATATTGGCACACACATATATGTATACACACATGATTGCAAAGAGAGATTCACTCTCTTCACTATTATCCTTATCAGAAAGATACATGTGTGTGAGCAACAGAGCAATGAGGAAAAGTGCAGTAGTCATGTGAGGAAGTGGGATTAAACCAGTACTTTAATTTTGTCTTAAAAAATGTATGAAGATATTACAGACTTTAAAATTCACTTTATATAATTAAGTAAAACAATGCTATAAAGCTTTTCACAACAATAAAGTGCTCCATTTTTAGTCACTATGAATTTGATTTTTCAAGACGTTGTGGTTCTAATCAATATTCTTTATTATTACTTCAATGACTTGTTTTTTATTTCTCTAATATGTTGGTCCCATGCCTAATTTTTTTTTCTTTCTAATTTAATGTGTTTATTGTCTCCCAGCTTTAGTATAAGTATTATTGCCTTTCTGCATTACCTTTTCCTTTTTATAATATATGTTTTTCTGCTTATTCAAGGGACTTTCCCGATACTAATACTCAGTACTCAATATCTACCCTATTTGTACCTAACACTGGATATAGAGATAATAACATTCATTCAGTAGAAGTTGTATTTGGTCTTCTCACACAGTACATTTCCAACCTAATTGCAAGCTTTGGAGTGGCAGACAACCAGTTCTTTTATTTTTATCTGCCACTTTGCTCTGATAGAGGGGACTCTCACTAAATGTGACTGAAATATTTCATAGGACAACCTAATAATCCTCCAGCTAATGTTTAGCTTCAGTTGAATCCTTATCTGTGCTGTCACATCACCTCACAAATCCCTGAAACCCTTTATTCTTGTTACTTTGTGATCCCTGGGTGATTTGGCTACAGTTTCTAATCCCATTGATTTCTAGGGTTGTTTTGTCTGACTAGATAGATATCCTCATCCTGGAGGTTACACCAGAGAAAAACGCTTTTTCAGGTCAGGGAGTAAGACTAGATGTGTTCATTTTCCAGAATCTGCAAACAAGTTCTTGAATTCTATATTATAATCTTTTTTTTTTGATGGTTTGGACTTGTTACAGAAATCTTTATCATATTGCCCAGAACTGCTTCTACCTGTGAATATTCAAAATGTCTCAGAGTTTTGTCATTTTTAGTGACATTGTTTCTTTGTTGACATAAATTTTCTTTAGCCTTTATGTAGAAAATAATAACTGTGTGTGATACCCAAATGTACTCAGAGACTTGAACCCTATTCTACAGATGACTGCCTGAAAGAAATAGAGGTCTTAACAAATGTAATCCAAAGGTCATATGATTGCTAAAATGACTTAGCAATTACTACTGATTCTTTAAAAACCTGAAGTAAATATCTCATGGGTCAAATATCAGATGTAAATTGGATTTTTGTATTCTCACTTTGCCATTGTTGTTGTTGTTGTTTAATTAATGAAGGTCATTCTAACAAGGCTAAATAGAATTATGCCATATTATATTGAAATTTACCAGCTGGGGAAAAATACAGTTCTTCAACTAATTTAAGGTACAATTTTTAAACATGTTGACTGTGTTTAATTGAATGAAAAATCAACAATTGCTTATTGGGGGACATATGTCTTTCTCCTTTGGGTTCTTAAGTATCTCCTCCAGAAAACCCTGTGATCCTGCCATCCTCCATTATTTTTTGGTTTCACACAAAAATTCCTTCTGACTCTACTCTTTTTTACTCTGAAAGGAAGCAGAGTTTGAGCACCAAAATATGGATTTCAAACTAACTTTTTTAAAAATGACTAAAGAGAAAACCCTTTTACCTCCCCACTAACTGCCTAAAAGAATTTATATAGGAGACCTGCCCCAGGAAGGGAGGTGTCATCACAGATAACGACAGGTTGATATAATCTAATGGGAGACAGACGGAGAAGAATTTAGCAATGTCCTTACATCTTGTCTGTGTCGCATTGTTAAAGATGGCCCAGCAAGTACTTGTTTACCAAACATTTGCTTTTTCGCCTCTGTGTCAATTTCCTAAAATAAACTTTGGATATTTTCTTCTACTAATTTCTCTCCTGCAAATTTAATTATTAGCCCAACTAGAAGGATAGAGGTGGGAGGAAAGTTAAATACTTTGTGCTCCTACACCTCCAGGGGTCAGAGAAGTGGTAAAGTAGAAAGCACATTTAAAAAATATAGTAATTACTGATATAATCATATTTATCTCCATTACTTTAATGATCATGTTGCTCACTCTGTTCTGTCTTCAAATTTCTGTACCTTTGTTATCAGACTAAAGGAGTTCATGTGCCAGGACTTGTGTCAGGCATGAACCCAGGCATGTGCCTTGACTTATCGAAGTCCAGTAAGACAAAACAAGAGTTTGCAGAGAACAAAATATGGGTTTAATTTTAGGAAGCGGTCCACACTCAGAGACAAGTTAGCTGATGTTAACGCTCCATGATGTCTTCCAGGGGGTGGGTTATAAAAGGGGAGGTCAGTGAATCTGTTCTTGACGTCAGCCATGGCATTGCTTTTTCTGATTTCACAGCTTTTCCTGGGCTTGGAGCTAAAACACAACTGAGGACTAGATGCTATCTCTAGTTTGACCCAATACTCTGTCTCTGTAGTGAGCAGACCCTTGGCTTTCTTCTTAAGATTCTTTGATGCTGATCAGAATCTCATCATCCTGAGGGCTTAATGATTTGGGAATTGTCATAAAAGAAAGAAGGAGATTGGTGAGTCAGGGTCTGGATGAGGCCAGCTGGAATCAAAAGGAAAGAAAGGAGAAAAAGTCATATTAAAGAAATAAAGTTTTCATGCCATTACACTTTCAGTCATTTTTGTTTCAATTCTGTCCTATAGAAAACTTTCCAATGAGTAAGGTACTCAATAAATGTGGTTATTTTTTACGTAAATGTTCTCTTTTTTTCTTGTCAAACCTGAAGTGTTTCTGTTGACCTGAAATTAATAGGCCAAGATGAGAGGTAACCATCATCTATTAAAATCCAAAAGAATAGCTAATTAGGAAGCAGTGATTCAGACATAAACCCATACAGCACTCCAAAGAAAAGAAAAGCTTTGAGAGTTTTTATCATAAAAAAGCACATTCTTGAGAAAAGTCAGTCTTGTATTTGTAGCCTTTGGAATGGTCTAAGACAGCAGTTTTCCAGCTGTCCTGTGGCCTGGGTAATGGAACATTCTTTTCTAAATTCAGATGGCTATCTATGGAATTTTTGTAAATGTAGGCATTGACTAAAAAGTTGAAAAGTTTAATATTGAGTTTAGTTAAAGTAAAATAAAATTGTTTTCTTATATTTCAACCTTTTCTGACGTAGTAGTTTTGTTAACTATAGTGACTCCATTTTGTTTGTTCACTTTTTCCTCAATCTCTAATAGTGTCATTTCTAATAATTTTAAAGGTGAATTATTATTCATGTTTCTTTTTCACACGTTTACAAAAATTGGTCTGAATTGTTTAAAAAGATAAAAGGAAATCCGTAGACCTCAAATGGCACCATGATACCAAACCTAGATTTGGTACCTGACCTAATTGCTGTTTAAACTTCTCCCAGAAATATAATCTTAGCCATTCAGTCTAGAATTTTTTGTTTAATAGTATATATTTTTTAAAAGGCCATGTTTATTTATTTTAGAGAGAGGGGAAAGGAGGGCAGAAGAGTGGGAGAGAAACATCAACATGTGGTTGCCTGTCACACACCCCCTACTGGGGACCTGGACCATAATCCAGGCACATGCTTTGACTGGGAATTGAACTGGCTACCCTTTGGTTTTCAGGCCAGCGCTCAATCCACTGAGCCACCCCAGCCAAGGACTATGCAATTTATAGTGTGATATAATTTTCATTCTTGGAAAACCGGCTAACTTCTGGATTTGGGCAGGAAAAATACAGGATTATCATGAAATATATTGTTCCATCAAAATTAAAGAAATAGTCACAACATGATGGAGATACACAGTATTTTCTGAACTAACTGTAATAAGGTTATTAGTAAAATTGCTAACTATATTTCTTAGCTCAAGAGTGCTCTCTTTTTTAAGCAGTTTCTCTAATGAATTATGTCCTTTTGATTAGTTGAATTTGTATGTCTTCTGATTTTTGTGATTTTATTTTGTTTCTTCTGCATTCTTCACTTTTATCTTTTGCTTCTTTTTTCCCCTTTCTCATTAAACCTCCAAAAGACACCTTCATTTCACAGTCAGTCTCTTCCTTTTGATTCCCAGTTGCCAATATCTGAACTCTAGGTATTATGCCTATTTCAAGTATTTCCCTATATAATATGGCACTCTTTTATCTGCAATATTTTAATATATATCTGAACATTCATCATGCTCAACCAATCCTCTTATTTTCTATGTAATTTCCACTTAATCCATTTCTGGAATGGTCTCTGAAGTATGATTTACTATTTTAGAATATTCTCCAACTATCAACAGATATAAGATATGAGCAGTTTCATTTACCATCTTTGCTTGATATGTATGTCCTTTGAGAGTGAGAAGATATGCATATCAATTGCCACCATTAATTTATGAAAACAGATTTTTATTTTGAAATATTGCTGTGCTTTAACCTAAACATATAAAAGGGCAAATGGTGGTAGCAGGGTAAATGTTTACATACATTACAGCAATTAGAAAAACAAAAATAACTTTGCCAGAACATACAAAGATATCTAAAATGATGTGGATAGAAAAGGGGCCACATATTAAACCTGACAAGCTTAGTGGAGATCTACATGGTGGCCTCACAAACTCAGAGACATGAAGGATCCAAATAGGATGGTCTGAAATTAAAATTTTCTAATGAAAAACTATAATGTGCGTAGTCACTTCTTAGGCTGGTACTTTTTTTGACAAAAGTTAATCTTTACCTTAAGTGAGACTGATTATTGTCTCTTTGCATCTATGGTAACATACCTTTGGAATGTCAGAGTGATCCCCTTTTTTTAAGAGCCCTCAGGGGACAGTCACCCATCAGAACATGAGACTGCAGAACCGCTCATTATTGACTTGTTCTCATGCATACCATCTCTGTGTACTGTAAATGTTAATTATTGGTTATCCTGTATCTACCAATGTAAAATAAATATTTGTCTCCTCATTTTACCTTTTATCCAATCTCAGGGATTTTCTTGATTCGCTTTCTCCCTGCTCCCTAATCTACAACCAATGGATTTTATATACCCACCTTCTATCGTCTACTTTGATTGTATTGTGTAAAATAAAGTGCAAAACTGCCATTCTCTGGAGCATTCTGTCAACCTGTTGAGATTTTGTTTCCTGGCAATTGTCAACAGTTGCAAACTCATAAAAATACAAACTGATAAAAATATTCTACAAATTTGAATGTTTCTTACATCAGCAATGAGATCCTTTCAATTAAAGAGTATCAATTACTACTTGGTTGATCTGGAATTAGGGATGAGTGAGAATCATGATGGGTTAGCATAAAATAATTTGATGTGAGATCCTTACTATTTGTCCAACTGCGATGTCAGGGAAAGGATGCTCTGTCTGACTCTGTGAACTTGAACTGAATTAAGGATTCAGGCCACATTAAACAAACAAATATCTATGTTCATATGAGGACTCTTACAGATTTCTTTGCCCAAAACTGTTTAGAATGATAACAAGTATAATTATTAATACCAAGCTGCCCATGCAAAAATTATTGCTCAGAAAGGTAAGACTTTAAATATTACGTTCATAACTAAGTAGCTAATATAATGTGAACTAACATTTCAAAGTTATGCCTAAGTGTAGTGGTATTTTTAAGGGTTAATTAAATACTAGCAATTAAATAAACACTTTGCTTCATACAAGTGACAGGCAATAGTAAAACCAATGAATCTGAGTTTAAAACTTTTACTGTAAGGATCTCCACATCTAAATTGGAAACAGTATTTGAGAGGTAAGTCACAGCATCTTGACACCTTAGTGACTGACCATAACATTCTTTTCACCCAATCAAGACATGTCAGAGTGGGTTTCACCACAGGAAATAGATTAGTTGATTAGGTCGAGCCAGGTCTAGCCAGTTCTTGTTTTACAATAAAATAAAACACTGTGATTTTCTTAACTTAAGTGGGTATTGACTTCTACTATGGAGAAGATCAAGATTTATTATCCCAAATGATAGTCAACAGACTGGCTGGCAACTATTGACTTGGGGTAAATCACAGCAGGCTGCTGCACCACCGCTGAACCTGAAGAAAGATCTATGTCTCTCACAGCAGGATAAGGCCAATCTTATATCAAGAATATAAACCTCCCTAGAGACGGAGATCATTAAAATATATCTGTCCGTTTATTTGGTCTGTGAAGTCCCTCTAATATTTCTCCATATTAAGACTGAGAGCAGTTAATTGTAGCATTAAAGAGTCAAAATGAAAATGTCTACAGTGGTATGCAAGTCTTCATTCCTTAGTAAACATTGTGTTATCAGTCACTCAAAATGTTCTTAGTTAATACTGACATAAGCTTAATGATAGTAAACCCAATTCCTAAAACTGTAAGATTCAATGATGCATCTTTTAAAGCATTCAATTATCAATATTAGCATATTGTTTCATAAACATTTTATTAGCTAAAAAGCTATTTTAAGTGGGAACAATTGTTTAAAATCATATTATAAAACCAAAATAATAAATTATTTATATTTTATTTCAAAACGCTTTTCTGGACAGAATAAAAGGTAAAAACAAACCTCTTGTTCCCTATCAGCCTATGTATATAAACTGGTCAATATTTAAGCAAAAATAAACTGCGATGAAGCTAGATTAAGTAAACTCTTTGTAACCTATCCTGGGTTTTGTCAGGAAGGAAATATACTATTCTTATTGCTAAGGAAGGCAAATAGGCAAATTCAAAAATGCCAGGCAGTAATCAAGAGGCTGTATGAAAAAAAAAATAAAACAAATGGGTAAGCAAGCACAAAATGGGGGGAGTGTAAAACAAAATGAGTATGGCAGGCAGAATCCTAAGATATCCTCCACCTTCTCCCAGTTTGTGAAACACTAATGTGCTGCTGTGAAGATATTTTTCATATGTAATTAATGTAATTAATATATTTAATATATTAAGATCCCAATTCTTTTGACTTTAAGATAGGGAGAATATTCTCAGTGGAACTATCCTAATTAGATGAGACCTTGAAGAGACTGGCTCTTACTGTAGAGACAAAATATGATGGGTAACTCAACACAAGGAAGATTTTTCCATTTTTTGCTTTGAAGATGGGAGTGAGCAAATGACAAGAAGTGTGGCCTCTAGTAGCTGAGAGTGGCCTTGACCAACAGGCAGCAAAGAACCAAGTTCTGTCAACAACCTGCGTGAGACTGGAAAATAACAGCAACCTCCACATGAGAACACCACCACTAGAAAAAGCCTGTTATGTATAAGTGCAGACAAAGGACTAGTACAGAAAGTAACCTGACAATATAGACAAGAGACATGATGATTGATGGGGAAAAGTCCTAAAGGGAGCACAATGGGGAAAGGAACTGAGATCCTTCCAAAGGAATTGCACGTGATTAGAATAAGTGATGTCTCCTTCCCTGAGACTAAAAGAGATTAAGACAAGAATTGGTTTATATAAATTTTTATTTAAGAGGAAGTAATTGGGATCTTGAATCACCCACACTTCACAGGCTCAGTTTTTACTTGAAGCAGGAGGCCTTTGTTTTGTTTTGTTCTTTAATTTGCACCAAAAATGAGGGCCTATGGTTGGGTGAAACCTTGACTAGAGTGATTTAGAAACTGTCAAATAATCTCAAAGATCAAACCGAGGTTGTATACCAGAAATTTGAGAAATATTTCTTACTGTGAAGAAAATTAAAATCTCATGATGCATGTATTGACTGTCAACCCCTTTAGCCACAGAAAAACTACTTAAAATAAAGCAAATTAAATTTAAAAAATATTTTTTCTTAAAAATATTTGATAAAAGAGTGTTTACTGAGATTGCCTTTCTGAAACCACTGTTTTCTCTGAAAAGTATCACACAAATTAGAGTGCTCTTAAATGTAGAAACTGATACCATTTAAATACCATTAGTTCTAGCTGAATGAGACAAAATGGAAACTGGGTCAGTATCCTCTGCTCACCCTAGCCTTCCCTTACAGCCTCTGCGGGTCATTTAGGGGCAGAGCTGTTTGTTTAGCTACATCTTTCTGTGCATTTAGGAGAGAAATGTTTTTAGAAGATTTGAGGAGAAAACTGTATGAACTCATTCAGACAACAGTGCAGCGTGAATTGATGGTTATGTCACCCTCCTTTCTTACTCATGCTTTATGGCTGAGGGGCATGCCATTCATTGCTCAGGATTGATTCAATATATGCATTGAGTCCTAACTGAACACAAAATTCTGAGCTTGGTCCAGTGAATACATTCAAATCAGAAACAAAACAAATAATCAAGAAGACAAACAAGGTCCCCGAGATCAGTGAACTCAAAATCTAGTACACAATTCTTTGGGATAAGTGCTCGGACAGGAGTAAAAGGGTGATCTGACAGGAGCGTAAAGAAGTGTTCTAAAGTTCTCAAGGGGTTAGAACAGCCTGGCCAGAAAAGTGAGAATTTAATGAGTCATGATCAGCCAAATAAAGAGTGGGCCAGGGGAGAATATGAGGTGACAGAGAAAAAAGTGAGTGTAATGGCTTATAGAAAGAAGGGATATGGCTCCTAAACACTTGAAGAAGCATTTGAAGAAGTGGCTCTGCTCCTAAATTTGGATCAGACTGTAAGGAAATCCCTGGGCTGTCATAAGACATTAGAATTTACCCCAAAGAAAGACACTAAAATGGTTCCCGAAGGTTTTAAGTTGGAATGACTTTATCATATTTGTATTTCCAAAATAGTATCTTAACTGAAGTGTGGAAAATGAATTAGATGTTGTTAGATTGGACTATAGAACTCAGATTAAGAGTTTGATACAGAAATCTATTTGAAAGTCTGAGAAGTTCGAGTGGCCTGAACTCTATTCATGTTAGTTATGGAGACAGGAAGAAGTGGGAGGATTTCAGAGAAGAGATTTGGTGCTTATTTCAGTGTTGGAATGGGATTGAGAGTGAGTGGGATAATTACTGAATTTCAGGGGAGCAGGTAATCAAGGTAATTTCCAAGATAGTGAAAGCATAGAAATTTTCCAATATGACTGCCATCTATTGAAATGAGTCTGAAGCCTTAAAAGTCCAGTATTTAACTCGGGGGATTTCTGAGGATGTTCTCAGAATCAGGAAGGCTGAGACTACAGGGAAATATGTGTGCAATCTTTACCAGTGCTTTTTCTCCACCATTATTGGTGATCAAAACACATTTGGCTATTATTACATTTGAGATGATAAATGTGTAATAAACAAAGAATTATGTTTATATCAAAAATATCCATGGATCATTTCTATAAATTCTAGTTTTAATATTTTCTTCAGTATTCTTATTTGCTTTTTCATGTGTTTTTCTCTATAATTTTATTGTTTGGCACTGTATTTTGATACATTTTTAGCCTCAATATTTTAGGATATGAAGAAAGTGGTACTGAATGTGTGTGTCTCTTAGTTCTCACTTATTTTTAGGACATTGGTCTCTATTTTTTCTTCACTATGGCAACTAAAGAAGTTGTTTAACTAGATCATATTTCCAAAATTTAACAATATTTTTATTCAGAAAAAACTTATTATGCAATTCTTGAAATTAATTTTGTAACTGCTAAGCATAATTTAATACTAATTATGATCTATGTTTAACTGAGAAATTTATTTAAGCAGTTTATATTCATTTAGTTGATCTTTATGGTTCCTTTGACTAATAAGTTCTATCACAGTAGAAACCGTCTCAATTACTATATTCCCATTTGTCAAGTTGACAAAATTACTTGAAATGTAGATTATCACTGTGACTAAATCTGTTTCTTTATTTATAAGATACAATTGGATAACATTATTAAAATAATTTAAAAATATTTTTTTCTTTTTAAACAGCAATAAAATTAGTTTTCCAATCCATGTCAAATTAACCACAAGGAGGTAAAAGGTGTTGATTAATTAAGGTTTGTTAAGGAATGTATCAAAAAATGGAGAAAAATTAAAAGTTGGAAAAAGATGTGCTGAAGAAGAAACAGAGAAAATAATCTTTTTAGAAGATAATTTGCTTTAGAAAATCTTGAAGATCTAAAATAAAATCAACTGCATGTTCTTTTGAAAAGATTCTGTTAAAATAAGTGATAGTAAAAGTGGTTTAGAAATAGTCATTGTCCTCTATAAACAGGTGCAGAATATTGGAATTCTTATTGCTAATCTGTTGAGAATTACATGAAAGAGTCGTGTCTTTTAGCACACACACACAAAAAAAGAAAATCTAAATGAAGAAGGGTCAAAGAATTAAATTACATTTACACTTTTTGTGTTTTCTTTATTTGATCTGTAAGGTCTTATATATTCTAGGTTTAATATAAATGTCTCATAAATACTTTATTCTTTAAGTAAACACCACATTAATTCTAATAATTATGTGCTCTTACATTAATATTTTTAGTCAGAAAAATACAGATACTTGTAATAATATCTGAACATCTTAAACACTAACTTGTGGCAGTGGTTTTAATTCTTCTTGCATCATTCACATTTCTCTTTACTCCTCATTTATCTCAGCTGTGACCTACATTGCTCTTTTGGACATAGTTCCTACTTAACATTTGGTGTTTCCCACATTTTTCTTTTTTGAGATTCAAGAAAAAAATATGTTCGATAATTTTGTCTTTGTTCTAATACCAGAGGGTGTATCATTAGAATCCCATCTGACCCAAGTCTGGTCTTTCTGAAAGGAGTATCATGCACTTAAAATGAACCAGAGCAAAGGTCTTAACCTTAATTCACTTATTTTGCTGATGCCTTCCTTAATTCTCTATTTCTAATAACAACATTTTTTTGCTTAAAAAAGCAAAATGCATTATACTTGCTAATCTCCTTAGCACATTTATGTCACATATTATAATGGACATTTTATTCATGAGAAAAATGAAGTATAGAGGAAGTAAGTAATGTTTTCAAGGTGATATTTGAAACCATGTCTGTGATATGGAAGTGTATATGCTTAACAACCGTGTTTTATACATACCATCATGAAGATTATAGTACCAAAACTATAGCAATTATCTGGACAGAAGATAATAAGTTCCTAAATTATCTCTAAAATATCAAGCTGGTATAAATACAAGGGATATCATTGCATTAGAGTGAATAGAATAGGTTCTCTGTGGAAAATAGTAAAGTAGGACTTTAGATTTTATAGCCAGAAATATGACAGTGATATTAAGACTCTAGAACAAATTTGTATTGAAATAAAAATAATAATTAAAAATGACAAATGTAGAACTATTTAATTTTTATACATTTCTATCACTCTAGTCTCTGTTGTGAACCTATATATTTATCTCTATATATTTATGTGTGCATATGGCTAAACACAGTGTTGAAGACAAATGTTACCATTAAATAATTGTTTTGTTTTTAAATGTCTGTTGTCAAATTCTGTATGTTTGACATGATAGAGCAAGAGTGAGACTTTCTTATTATTCACACATTTTATGTCTAAATTTACTACAAAGTACATTTTTATGTTAAATAATGAAAAATAATGAAATAATGTCTACTTATTGCACTGTTTTTGCACTTATTAAAATGCCTTTCTCCACCCCACTTTAGTATGGGTACATGTATCATTTTTACCTCCTGGGAATAAAACCTAGATTGTCATAGAATATAATAATAATAATTAAATGTGTATGTGTTAAATAAATGTGTTAATTTATTTACTTCTATTTACCATTATTTATGATAGGTGCATCTATATGCACAAATCAGTTGGCACATAATTTTCTTTATCTTAGTTGTTATTTTTATTTACTTGTTTTTTGCGGGGTTTGATATCAAATCATACTAGCTTTAAAATATAAATTGGCCAACTTTGTCTATTGTCTGGAATATTTTTAATGTAAAACTGGTTATTGACTCACCTAAACTTTGATAAAGCTAATTAGGCAAATATGGAGTTTTAACTTTTGGGGAAGTACACAGATGTGGTGGGATTTATACCCACCAGACTGCTTCAATTCTTTTGTTGTTGTTGTTCAATGGCCTAAACCTTAATATTTTATATGCATTTTTTCATAATATTGTCAGTGTCAACAATTATAAGTAACCAGTTTGAAAAATATATAACTAGCTATATATACAAATACTAACTAGTTAACTAGTTATATCATAACTTGTTAAAATATATACATGCCTGTATACAAGGTCTGTCCAGAAAGTATCCAGCCATGCCCTTTGAAATATAGAAACATTTACTGAAGAAGATAAAAGATGAAAGAAACACTGCACATAGGACAATGACATTCACAGAAGACATCTTGGAACCCCGCACAGTTCTCCCAGTCACCATCAGCTGCCCCATTGTATTTTCTTGAATCTCATCCATGATATGAAGTCTCTTTTCCTTTTCAAAGTTGATTTTAATTTTGGGAAAAGCCAGAAGTCTCAGGGTGCCAAATCTGGTCTGTAGAATGGCTGAGTCACCTGGGTGATTTGATGTTTGGCCAAAATACTCTGTGCAAGACCTGATGCATGAGCGGGTACATGGTCCTGATAAAGCTGCTAATCACCAGTCGCCCATGGTGGCGGCCTTCTGAATCATCTAAATAGCTTCTGTGGAGGAATGTTCAAGCTTAATGAAAACTGTGATGCAGATTCATTGCTCTACTAACTCAGTTATTTGGAATACGATGGCCACACAGTACACAAGGTCACTCAAGGTGTTTACTGCCCTAACTGACCCATACGATGAAGTCATTGTTCACACATACGCATTCCAGTTCACTCCCTTTGGCTGCCAGGTTACATCAATGTGGCACAAACCGTTCTTGTTATGTTAACAATGGTTGGACTTCTTCGACAGACCTTGTATACACCCATTATATAATTGCATACACAAACTATTTTTCAATTTATTTACTCATATAAATATGTATTTATTTTATTTTATTAGTAAAAAATACATATACTTGAAGAAAAAATATATACAAAAGATGTAGAATTAACAGCAAGTGTGCCATTGTTTCATTACCCGTCTACTGTTCCCTTGCCCGGGGTGATCTCTAGGATATGTGTGGCCCAAAGAAATATTTTTTGTTGAACATATTTTTTAAATATTTCAAAAATCTTAGGTCTATGTGTGGAAATAGTGATTTTTTAATTTAAATTTAAAATAATTAGTTGTAAAAAATCCTGGGTATTTGATTCTTGTCCAATTACTGCATATTAAGAGTCTTTCTAAGCATCATCTCTTCTTGTTTGGGTCCAGGAACTATCTCTTGGTCTTCTCTATTGTCATATGGTCATTCCTGATTAATTCCTTATGTCCCACCTAGAGAAAAATGTGGTGATGCTATTAGTGGAAATGCATGGCTCCTTGGAGCTTGTTTCTACAGAACTTCCATCTTCAGTTCCTACTTATCATTTATTTAATTCTGGTTACCTCATTACTCATACTTTGTACCATCAATCATGATATCTGTGAATACCGGCTGTCATTTCCTCTATCAAAGGTTGTTACCGTGCTTCCTTGGTGATGGCCACCAATGCAAGCCTTTCTCAGTATATTCAGAAAAATGTGAAGTGACAACCTTTCATTTTCTAGCTATGTAAAATTTACCATTCAGAAGTTTGTAGCAAAAATGGAAAACAATGTATCTTCTAACCAAGTCTTCTCTTTAACTTCTCAGAAGGCAGTTTTTGAGGACTTTCATATTGTCATTACCCCTATCTCCACAAAGCATCAGTGGAAGGCTAGACAAGGGCCCAGTGAATGGGGCAGATAGAGTGGTCTCTACAAGCCTGAGGAGTGTCCATCCCTCCTCAGACACCACTTGAGGCCAACCCAGGAGAATTAAATATCACCATATTAATTAGCAGCGAGAGAAGACATGACCCTTAATACCTCGTTAGCCTTCTGGAGCTATAATTTCCAGTCTCGGGGTCAACAAGTGGACACCATAAAGATGGAGCTTGTGGAGGAGGAGTGACTGCTCTGGGTGCTTTGGGGAGAGATATAGAAGCTAATGGACACCTGCCAGTTCCTAGGAAGCCACCCCCACCTCCTGAGAGCTCTCGGCCGCATCTGACTCTAGGTGGGAATTTGGGTAGTGAAAACCTGTGCAGAAGCCCACTCCATGCTCAAGCCTGAGGGTCTGCAGTTGTGGATAGCCCATAGCACAGAACTTCTCCTGGGTCCTGTGAGAGAGTCACCAAGATTAGCATATAAGTATCATTCTGGCCTCTGAGTCTCCAAGGAAAGGCATGACCCATGGATCCCAGAGCTGTTCTGCTTGTCATCTAGCCTTTGGGTATATGGGGACAGTGACCAGGGAGGAGCACATACAACAAGTACACTAGATCTTTGAACCATCTGGATGACCCCACGCAGGGTAGAAGGTCAGAGCATATCCCAAAATGAAGTAAAGTACCAGAGCCCAAATGGCTCTTGGTTTCTTCTTGGGACACACACTATGTTAATTGCATATTAGCAGCAAACTCCCAGCACTGAGACAGGATTCGATTGCTCAGCTCTGGGATGGTAATGCCACTGTCCAGTGTTCAGTACATGTCAAGAGCTATTTCATGCATATAGACAATATGTATAAATATATTTATGTAATTTTCTAAAATATGCATGCACATTGTTTTGTACTTTGCTTTTTTTTTAATCTATGTCTTTGATATGCTTTCCATACAAATATGGGAGAAAAAAGATGAAGAAGTCTCATTCTTTTAAGTAGCTTCACAGTTATCATATAAAGGTTCTATAATTTATTTAATACTGCATTATTTACTAACATATTTATGTTGACATTAAATTCAACAATTTGTCATTACAAAGAATGTCATATTGAATGTCCTTTAATATACAATATTTTATGCAAGTTTATGATAGCTATAGGATAAATCCCTGTAAAGGAATATATTACTACAAAATTGTGTTTATTTTAAATTTGATAGATAATAACTAAATGTCATTTTAGGAATCCAAATGATGCATATTCTCACTTTTTAATAAATAGGAGAATATCTGCTTCTATACACTAATACATAATATATATTATCAACCTTGGTCTTCATTCTGACAACGAAAAATAAAATCTTGTAAATTTAGTTTAAATTTAACTAATTATAAGTTATGTTCTGCATATTTCCATATAAGACCCACTTAAATTTACTTTTCTCTGAATTGTAAGTTCATACCTTTTCCATATTTTTAAGTGGGCTGTTCTTTTTATAATATTACAGCCATTTACCTCTGGTTTTACAAACTCCTCTGCCTCCCACTGCGGTGTATTCACTTTAATTTAAGTTTTATTACAGTGAGTGATTTTTTATATTACTGGGATTTTACTTACCTGTGTATTTCATTAAGGTGTGCTGCAAATCACACTGCATGTCTGACTGGCAGTTCATTTGTCCCAGGAAGATGGTCAAGAGGCCTCCTGATCCACCCGATGTTCATGGTTGGGCTAACAGAAGAAACAGAGGCATCCTTGACCCTCCTCACCCACATTCGTTGTACATCCTGCATCAATCGTGGTCATTCTTTAACCTGTTAGAAGGAGTCCAGACCTAGAATTTTCTGATGCATTTAATTTTGAAGACTTTTTGGTTTTTGTTTTAAATTTTTATTAAAAATTTTTGGTAACATTGTTTAATGACATTTACAAATTTTAGGTGTACAACTTCATAAAATGACATCTACATACTCTATTGTGTGCCCACCACCTGAAGTCTAGTCTCTTTCTGTCACCATGTATTTGACCCCCTTTACCCTCTTCATCCTCTCTCATCCTCTTCGCCACTGGTGGCCACCATTTTGTTCTCTGTATCTATGAGTTTGGTTTTTGTTCATTTATTTGTTTCTTTGTAGGTTCATTTTGTTTATTTGTTGATTTTTTTGAGAGGGCCAGCCTTGGAGGGAAATATATAAATGTCACAGAAGAGGCCCTGGCTGGATAGTTCAGTTGGTAAGAACTTTGTCCCAATACACCAAGGTTGAGGGTTGGATCAAGGTCAGGGCACATACAAGATCAAAACTATCTGTGTTTCTCTCTCTCTCCTCCCCCCCCCCTCTAAAATCAATCAATACAAACATTTAAATATTATAGAAGAATAATTGCAACTTGTTTTACTTAAAATGTTTTAATAAATAGATTTACTCAAAATGTATTAAATCAACTTAAGAAACAAACTTTTTAACACTACAGTAAGTAGAAAACAAGGACCATCTGTCAATAAAAAGTGCTTTAATATAAATGCAGTGAAACTGCCACACTATGGTTAACTTCCTGACAAATACAGTGCTTAGAGAAAACTCTGAAACTAAGGACTACCTCTCTTATAAAAAGAGAGATTAGCAAATGTCAGAGGTTGTTAAATACATCTTTGCACTGAAGCAAGACAATCATCATGATGCAATCAGAAGGATTTAAGCCAAATTGAAAAGAAAATTATTTTCTCCCTTATGTGATCCATTATAATTCAAAGCTGTCTTTTTAATACCTAAAATCATTTTAAAATCTTTTAAATACCAATAGTGGCATTTGTTCCACATATTTGAAGAAGCCACCCTAGGAAAAACCCTCTTAATCCTAAACTACAGATTACGTAGCTACCCAAGTGTCCTCTGCGTCTTTACTTATCACTCAACACAAATCATTATTTACCTAAATGTAGAGAACCCAATGAAAACTCTCGGTGTCCTTTAGCCTATTTACTAATTAAGGACCACTGTCAATCACATTTCTTATTGTTATGGTTTCAAGCATATGGAAGAAATAAAATATATTTAGAGTCCTAAAGAAGCAATCATGTTTATTGCAATGCTGTCCAGAAATTCAGCAAACCTAAGGAGCAGATCAGGTGTTTTAAAAGATCCAACAAAAACTGTTTTAAAGAAACAAAGAAAAACTGGCCCTCAGTCATGTATTTCACATTAATTTCTTTAACCGAGTACTTTAATGAATCTGTAGCTTTTTGAAGGTGATCATGATTACCCCAAAGAAGGTCTGTGTATTTCTGTAAAACTCACATGCACACTTGGACACATACACAGAGACACACACATGAATAGTTCCCTGACCAGACTGCAAACTACCTATGTTTTGCCATGTATAATAGACACTTTTTTGTCTCAATTTCTGAGAGAAAAATAAGGATGTGCATTATACATGGATAGTACCTGCAATACCTTGTGTCTGTTCTTGTGTTTTATAATTGTTTGTTACATAAAATTTCTTGTACCATAATATGTTCAAAAATAAATGCCAAAATTCCTTTATAATACAAAAAACAAGTGCCTAAATATAAATAAATTAAAAATTGAACTAAAAATTAAAACAAAAGATCTTTTCCCTGAAAGTTTTGGGCCAAAAATCTGGGTAATCATTATACACAGCAAAATATGGTACATCAGAAGAAAAACAGGAAACCTAAAACAGACAGTATTAACCATTGAAATAAATGTGTGTGTACATAAATAAGAATACATAAAGGTACACATACATTTAAGAAAGATTAGTAAAAACAAGTAAGAGAATTGTTTTCCAATGGGCTTATTTTTGTTCATGTCACTGGTGATTGAATCATATTTTGGAAGCTCAGAGTACAAGGCAGTGCCCAACCCTGGACAGGATGCCCACCTATCAAGGGTTCACTCACATCCACACTCATTCAGACTGGGACGATTTAAGCACTTGAATAAACCTACCACGCACATCTTTGGCAGGTGGGAGAAAACCAGTCCACAGAAAAAAAACCCCATCTAGATGTGGAAGAAGTTGCAAACTTCAGTCAGAAAGTGGACCTACCCAGGGATCATTTTTTTTTCTCATCAATGTTGTAACAAAATGAGTATATTCAAGGCTCTTCTGTACTTGTTTTCTCTACTTGAATGCCCACCATATTGATGCATACTGGTTTAGAAACAAACTTGTTATTCCTAATAGCCACAAATTAATTTTTCCTTCTGACACTAATATTCGTATTAAGGGAATGACAACTCACTTAATACCAAGTTTTATCTTTGAACCACCTTTAATACTCCCTTCTTTCATTTACTATATTTAATCAGCTATGCATTTACATCTATGCTATTTATATCATCTCTTCTGTGTTCTCAGGCTCACTACCATGTTCATGTCTTTATCACTACTCTTAGTTAAACATGCTCAGTCTCTTCTCTCTCTACACCATCTGTGCATCATTGTCACATTAATCTTCCCACAAGAAGTTTGGTTACATCAATCCCAATTTCAGTCAAGTTTCAGCAGCAAACAGATGGCACATTCAAATTAGGTAATCTGAAAGGAGTTTAATAAAGAAATTTTAAATAGGTGTTAAATGCATGAAGAAAGGACATGGAGGATAATACCATACCCAGGGTTTCACATCCCAGTATGGAAAGGATACCTATCATAAAGGAGATAGCCAGACTCACAAGAAGAAAGCTTAGGAGTGTAACTCACCTCACTCTTCTTCTGTCTCCCAGATTTCCTCTGGTTGGACAAACTCAATTCAAAACCCTAATGCAAGGGATCTCATGAATGTCATCCAGATAGATGGGGCTTCCAGGGTATGTTTCTGAAGGGGCAAGTAGAGGGCACTTCAAACTTCTTGAAAATTCAATAGCTTCTCATTGCCTACAGAAACAAGTACAATGTTTAAAGCTTTTTATTGAATGGCCTAAATCTTTTCCATTAGCTTTATTAGCTTTATTGGCCAAACTGGGATACAGGAATGATACCTGTATTTTTGTATTCTGCTACATTAAGTGCCTTGCTCTTTATGGAAATACCGTCTTCCTTCCATTAGCATTATTAGCTTCATTGGTCAAATTGGGGTACAGCGATAATGCCTGTATTTTCCTGTTTCACTAGACTAAATTTCTTGCTCTTTATTGAAATACCTTCTTTCTTCCATTGGCACATCTCTATCATGTGGGAAAATATTTATCCTTTGAAACTTGCTTTATCATTTCTCACTCACATTTATTCCTTAGTATACATGTAGTATGTATAATTTCAATTTCTATAAATCTACCTTCTGTCTTAATTAGACACATTTTATTTCCACTGGTCCTTGTAGTAGACAGAATTCTAAGATGCCCCAAAGATTCTTCTGCCATGACCCACTGTTTCATATGCCCTATGAATTTAAGCAAGAATAAGAAATACATTGAAGTATTATTCCTAAAATTAATTATAATACCTTATATGGCAAAGGTATTCAGATATAATCAGTTGATTTTGAGTTAATCAAAATGGAGATTATTCTACTTGGACCTGACTTAATAAGGTGAACGCTTAAAAGAGATTAGGCCCTTTCTTAGGGAAAAGATTTAAATTATGGGAAATTCTCCTGCCAACCTTGCAGCCTCAGAGAGGGGACATGCAAGAAATGATGGGCAGCCTTTATTAGGTGAGAATGGCTACCTATTGTCAACTAGCAAGAAAGTAAGAATCTCTGTCTTATAAAGAAATGAACTCTATTAATAACCAGTGAACCTGGAGTAAGATACTGACCCTCCAGGAAGATTTCAGTCCTATCTGACACCTTGCTTTTAGCCTGGTGAGACCCCAAGCAGAGAACCCAGATAACCCATACCTACACTCCTGACAAGTGGAAGCTGTGATACAATAATTTTCTAATTTGTGGCAATTTCTTGCCCAGCAATATAAAACTAATATAAATTTCAATTGTCTTTATCTAACTCAGTTTTCTAAATTTTATAATTTCCTTGAAAGCTATACTTATATTCTTCTTTTACAAGACTCTCCATAGTAATTTAGTGTTGAATAAAGTGACATACAATATATGTAAAGCAGCTAAGAAAAAAAAAAACAAAATCTTTTAATGTGATATATTTCAAACCCTGTTTATAATGGAACCTGTACCTTCTCTGAAACATTGAAATTCATTGTATTGATATCTCATCTAGGTGAGCTATTCAGTGAAGAATGGAAATCTTTGTGTTCAAAGATCAATGTTGTAAGACTTGATTTAAATGATCAGTACATGATAGTAGTCTTAGAGTGGATCAGACAATAGCTTCCCAAATGACTTAAAATTATAAATTGTTGGAGCCTTATGGTGCCCCAACTACCACCTCATGCAACTAATTAGCTTTGTAAAATACAAACAATAATACCTCTCAAATGACCAAAGCCATACCCTTATAACAAGTAAGGCAGAGTGCAGGTAAAAATTCAAGTCTTGCGATTTACCACACAGAGCATTCTCTGCCACCTCCTTTTACACCCTGCTGAGGATGATTGGTCTACAGAGACAGAGGGAGAACCATGGGTTCCTAGAGGTGTTCAAAGGGTGGTGATGAAAATAATCTAGGATGAGTTACAGCAACTGTGTTTTCAAGGCAGCAAAGCATTGTCTAAACTGAAACAGAAAAATTAATGATTTTAAAGGCATACAGGAAAATTTCTCTTAGCACTTCTCTGGTTTGCACCTATTATATATATATATTTTACTCTAAGAAAAATGAAAGTAAGTTGACTCAGGGTCTTAAAGGATAAAAATATTAAGAAGTAGTTTTTCCACTCACAAACATCAAATAAAGAATGGTATTAGATTTGATAGCATCAAGTGGTCAAGATAAGTTACTTCAAAAAAAATTGAAACACAGGAGATCTGGAGGGAATAGAAAGAGTTAGCACTTCAAAAGATGGATGACTTTAAAGTTAGCATTTCCTTTCTACAAATGGAGTGAGAACAGAAGGCAGATGCAGTCTGATTATCTCAGATTCAGCCAAGGAGGATGTCATTCATTCCTCCAATTTACAGAAACTGCACAAAACAGTTATAACGGGAGCACATTCTCCTTGCTTGCACCATGTTAATCATTGTTACGTCTTCTTCAGATCGCTGCAGAAGGAAAAGTTACAGATGTCGAGGGAACAGGGGCAAACATAAAAAAGAGAACTACGCTCAAGACAGTGTTCTTTTCTCCAGATGAAGTGAGCACAAATAAAATTTTATAATTTTGTAAATAAAATGTAAAGATATGTCTATCTTCATGTTAGTCACATTCTAATGAAATAAAGTAGAAATGAGATGAATATCTATTTTGATTCTTAACCTGCTTTTTCTCTGGAAAAAATGTTTGAAAGACATATGAGACAGCCTCTCTTTTGTTTATTTTGTTTTTGAATTCATTACTAGAAGATAATATTACAATTGGACTCTGATTCACAGTGATATTTTGGGAAATTATATTTACATTAACAGTGTGATTCAGTCACCTATTTCCAGTTGACTTGACACTATATTGGAAAATCAGCTGGATATTAAATGTATCCAAGAGTTACCTCATGTTCACTTAAAATAAAGATACTGTTCTCCTAGTAAAAGTACAGTTAATACTTTCAGCCCTTTTATATATGATTTTAAAACATAAAATGTTTATTTTCAGATTTTTTAAAGAAACCTAAGAGGAGGTCTTTACCTTAGACCAGGTGGGAAACTCAGTGTGATGAGTTACTACACATCAGGACCCAATTCCCATTATTCTGCTATTCAGTCAGACACCAAAAGAAAACATGCTGATCTTTACTATTACAGCAATCTGAAAATGACAAACATGCTTTAAATTTACCATTGCAAGATTAGTGCCACACCTTACTGAATTTCTCAGAGGAAGCAATTGTCCCTCAGACTCCCTTCAACCTTTGACTGAGATGTAGTACACCAAGCATGATTTGTAGATCCTATGTTATCAAATAAAATAAACTGTTGTTATTAAATTGAAGTTAAATAGAGGTTCAACACTCCTATATCAAAAGAGAAGACAGTTGATGGAAACTTTTCCTAAAGAACCTAGAGTAATCCACTATACTCTACTAGTATTCTCAATAAAGAGGAAAATATTACTCTATATAATTTAATTGCTTATGGTTAATAGCAGTCATACCTGAGGGGTGTCGGCCAAGGAAAAGAATGAATACATAGCTTCCCAGGAAACCATGAGTAGAATGTGGTGTGCAGACTTCTGATTCTTATGGCCCCTAACAGAAATGTTTCAGGCTCTAAAGAAAAAACGTTCACCAACCTTGTGTATAACTTTGCTGGTCATTAAGCTTTTTTACATGAAGTATTATCTTTACTTCCTCTTGTGAGCTTGTGTCCTGTGTTCAAAGGGCTCCTACTCACAAAGCATGTTACATCAGTGGAGAAGAGCAGAACTGTGCAAGGCAATGGGCTCTGTGCCACTATTGATTTCATTTAATAGAATAAATACTAATTTTGGAGTTAGAAACAGCTACAGTATTTTGACTTTGTACCCATTTCTTAACATAATATTTTATGCACATGCATGTATATATACAAATGGGGGAATATTGTCTATTTCATTGTAGCTATTATATCCTCCCCATTTTTATTACCACTTTTCAAATAGCATTACATATTTTTGAGTAAATAATTTATAACAGCAATATGTGCACATGGTAAAACACATCTCAGTTTAGAAGGGTACAAATAGTAGTAAGAGACCTTCCTTTTCTCCAAGCATTTTGATAACTTCTAATTATTTATTTTATCTCTGTAACTCCCAGTATGTTTTATATTACCTCTATTTCTGAATTAATTTGCCTAAGAATTATCTATTCATTTCTATTTTGGATGATTGATTCACTGAAAAATCCCTTTCCTATCCCCATGTCTGTCATTAAATGGGCTTTCCAGTCATAATTCAGCATATAAAAGCCGGCATTACATTTTGCTTATTTTTACTTTTGTTTTTATATCCTTTATATTTTGATATGGAGAAATTGAATTTCCTCATAATATGCCCACCACATCCCACAGAGGGATCGGACTTCCCCTATAACTTGGTTGGCTTACTTTCTATTACTGCTGCATAATTACCTGCCTGAGAATTACACCAGTACTTTATTTATGCTGGAGCATAAAGATGATTATTTTTAAGATATCTGATAACCAGTTTTGTAGATGACTTTTCTACCTTCTGAAGAATTCTAGGGTTATCATTTTGTTATTGGTGTTAGAAAATTCACAAATACGTCTTTACACATATGGACTTTTTTTTTTTACAATTATTACATTATCTCTTATAGATCTGCTTTAATGTACAGGTTATGGGTCTTCTTTTCACTCTTCAAACATGCAGTTTTTTTCTTTTATTATACCTATACTAGTTTTCCTCTAAATGTTCTCAAAATTGTTTGTTATTTTGTTAGTAACCTTTCTCTAAATTATCTTTTTGTATATAAGCATTAATTAGATATTGAACAGACTGTGTTTATTCTCTATGACTTATATCTTATTTTTTCATATCTTCCCTCTCTATTTTTAATCCTATATTTTGGAATACATCTTCCGATTTATGTGCTGATTTTATTTTATTTGACAATGCTGTTTTTACATTTAAAACGCTTTCTCTTTTTAATGATTTTGAATATTCCTTGAGTATATTAATTTATTGTTTTTTTAAATATTCTCTCTTGTCTGCTGATGCTCTACAAATCAAAATTCATTAAAAAACATGACAGATTTGTAATGTGTGAGGCAAACACTACAGTCAGACCTGCAAGCTGAGATAATATGGGCAGAGAAATGATGACTGACAATTAATTAGAAAACTCTTCCAAGTCTCATTGCCAGTGCTACACAATAGCACCCTTTTACCTTAACATAAACATGAGCAACAATTATTGTTCCTCTCTTCTGCTCATTATTACAAAGTCCATCTTGTCTTGGCAACGGCCATATTGCCTCTGTATTCTAATCCTGCCTCTAAAACTCTTTGATGTGCATTTTCTAGCATTCCTAATCATTATGTATATGAAAATCTTGGGGCAGAAATAATTTAGCATCAATAGATAAATTTTGTGTAACTTTCTCCTCCTTAATGAGATTTATATTTGTTCTAAACTAAAATAAATTTGAACGTGTTTTATTAAAAATCAAACTATAACAGATTTGAATATGAAGTTATTTTCAGATTTCTTTTGAAAAATACATAGATTTCTTTGCACGCAACCTGGTAAAAGGTACAATCTGTGCTTGAAAGCCAATTAAAACAGAAAGCACAGCTTCTAATTAAGTGATAGAGGAAAATTTCCTCATTTCATTATTTTTAAAATATCTTATTAACAAAGGATCATTGACAAAAAGAATTGGTGTATTCTTTACCAACTTTATGGCATTATTTTTAGCACTGCATATAGCATTCAGATTCTTTTTTTTTTTTAGATTTTATTTATTTATTTTTAGAGAGGGAAGGGACGGAGAAAGAGAGCGAAAGAGAAACATCAATGTGCAGTTGCTGGGGGCCGAGGCCTGCAACCCAGGCATGTGCCCTGACTGGGAATCGAACCTGTGATGCTTTGGTTCTCAACCCGTGCTCAATCCACTGAGCTACACCAGCCAGGGCCCTCAAATTCTTAAAAAGCAGGGTAGAAGCTAACTTTTATTGTACGCATTCCTTACCATCTGACTTGATCTGTTCAAAATAAGGTTAAGATATGGGGTCTGGCAGAGTAAGGGTTCCAGGACTTTCTATGATGGAATCTGCATTTGTATCACATGTTCTGTATAATTTCTCTCGTTCATCTAGGTTCTCACTCACATCTATAAATAATAAAAATAAAGAGAATAAAGCTCAGCTCCTCTATGTGATGGTTCACTGCCAAACCACCCGATTGTGGGCTCTTTACCAGTCAGGAACCTTTATAATATTGACTCTAGGCCGTTAAAAGTTTTTTTCCTCAATAGTTCTCCTTTTAATATCAAAATTAATTTAAAATTTTAAAAGTTCCATTTTTAAAATAAAAGTAGTTATTGCTTATGGAAAAGAATATTCATCTAAATATTTAAAAAACAAGCAAAAATGTAGTTTTTATTTTTTTTCAGGCAAAATTCCAAATTTTAAATATTTAATTACCACACTTTGATCCCCACAAGTTTTTAAAACAAACACATTATTTAACCAGTAAAGTTTTCTTCCTTTTGAAATCCTCATTAAAATACTAAAATGGAAAATTAAAGAGATACAAATTTCTGCTGAAGATATTGGTATACAGCATGCTGATTTCTAATGTTCTTCTATCCGTCTTTTACAGTCCAAGTGATATTTGAATTTCCCATGAAGTCCTCTGTAACTGTTTGGGTTCAAGTGGAAGTCTCCCCAGTGAAGGCCTCCAAAATTATTGTCTAATACACTTATTTAAGTATGCAATCAAGATATTTTTGTGAAATACAGAAGAAAAAAATGAATGTACAGTTTTTGATAGTCAACAAGAAAGCCAGTTTCATAGAAATGAAAGTTTTGCATCTGAGAGTCATCGGAGATAAAATTCAAAATTTGAATGGTCATGTTATATATAGGCTTTGATTTATAGGGTAAAAGCATTAAATTTTTTATTATAGGAATTATGTGGTGAGCTCAAATTATTAATTTGTTAATGTATAGGAAATTGAATTGGAGAAAGACTATATATGTGTATGTAAATATGTATGTAAATGTATGTAAGAGCAGATGATAGATAGATGATAGGTAGATAGATGATATTCATGACTTCTTCCAAACTAGATTGTTTTTTTATTTATCTATTTTCCTTTAGATTATCTTGTACCTCTTTCATATCACCAAAGAACAGAGGATCTGATGGTAAAGTTGAGTTCAGAGTAGATTTGTAATCAATACTCATTGAATTGGAAGGAATTATATTGTTAAATCAAATACTTTTAAGTTATTTTCCTGATTATATGTGGAACCATCTTATTTTCTCTGGAAAGATCCAATAGATGTCACGTAGATAGATGCACACAAAAGTAATACAGACTATCACATATTGAAGTGAATAATTAAACGTTTTCACATAACAGGGTGACACTAAGCGCTCATCACATTAACCTCTGTATTAAATAGATCTCTTTTTGGTATTACACAATTCAATTGGTTAATAACACTAATGAGGTCAATATAATAGGTGAAATTTGGGTTAATTTGAACATGAAAATATATTTTTTCCTATGGTTAGAACTAAATGAAGGCATCCATTTCAAAAGGCTATTAAGTCAGCAACAATATCACCTGCAAATTTTAAAGATGAACATGTACACAGACATTAAATATGATTCTTTAAAAAATGTATTACTTTCTAACATTAGGAGCAATATGCATACTTCAGCTAGTAACATAATCAGAGCTTTTTATAAGAACACTCCACCAGGAAATAACTTTATTTAGAGATGAGTTCTTGTTGCAAATTTTGTGTTCTCTTTGACACACCACTGGTTGCCAGGAGTTTGGGGAGTATGACCGGCTGAAAAGTAACACATAGAGGACTTTTAGAATAATAAAACTATATTTTTTGAAACTTTAATGGTGGGTAATGACACTATGTGTTTTTCAAAATTCATAGCACAAAGAGTAAACTGCAATGTATGGAATTTTTTAAAA
This sequence comes from Tonatia bakeri, assembly GCA_004024845.1. Taxonomy (NCBI): domain Eukaryota; kingdom Metazoa; phylum Chordata; class Mammalia; order Chiroptera; family Phyllostomidae; genus Tonatia; species Tonatia bakeri. Next base: position 5,695 of record PVIA01004393.1, on the reverse strand, counting down.
GGCATTCAAAAGGTCTAGGATGAATTTAGACTTTGCAACTGACTTACAAAATTACAAGATAAGCTTACTGAAGGGGATGAAGGAAAAGGGTGCTGAGCCATGTATCTTTGGAAATTAGTGCATATTATTGTCAGACTAAGGATAAAAGAAAATGTGTGTGAGTATTATACTCTACTTGATACAGTTATTTCCCCTGGTGTCTGGAATAATAATTCTGACACTGAGATCTATGTGTACTGGAATTGAACAAGAAAGTGAATGGATGACAGGTGTTGGGGGCACTGTTTTTCACTGTTGGAGTGGGAGGTTATAAACAAGGAAAGGAGGTTAGGATAACTCAAGTAGTGCTAGATTAAAGTTGGAGACATTAACATGAATTCATGCTGAGCTTAATATAGAACATGATACTATAGAAACAAATATAAATATCTAGCTATGTGCATACATTCCAATTAGTATATACACTACATTCTCGAGCTATGTCTGCTGAGGGGGCTGAGAAACAATACCACCTAACAACACCCAAATGTTGATCTGTAATTCCAGAAAAAGGAACAAGGTTGTTTTTTAAGAAATTGATTATTCTAGAGCTGAGACAGGAATTATACAATATGAACCTGGACTATCTTGAAGTTCCAGACAGTAATTAACTGTCACAGCAATCAAACAAACAAACAAAAAATTTATCAAAAGCACACAGTAGCCAAGTGAAAGAGACCCCAATGGCCAAAGTGGGAATAGTTTGAGCAAAAAAGTAAAGTAGTATTGTATTACAATCCCAAGTATATAATAAATACCCATGTGTCTACACGCATAAAAATAAATGTATACATAAAATGGAGATTATACATAAATCCCCATGTATAAGAATTGTCAACAGTATAAGTCATATCAATAGCATGTGATAGTAATAAAGTGATGAAAATGTCCCTTTTCCTCTGTTGTATATCAAAAAACCATAACTTCATCTACTTATGATAAAATATCACAAATGCTAGTAAAGACATATTTTACAAAATATCTGAGCCATTCAAAATCATTAAATCGTCACAACTAAAGAAAGTCAAGGACATAGTCACAGCCAAAAGGAACCGAGGGAGACGCGAAGTCTCAGTGGGATGTGGCATTCTGTATGGGAACCTGGAACAACCACGACAACAAGAGCATTAAGTAAAAACCAAAGAGCTTTGAATAAAATATGAACTCAGGTAATAATGTTTCACTATGGGTCCATTCATTGTGACAAGTGTACCATACAAATACTTATATTGATATATATACTTATAGATTTTAAGAATAGAGACCATTGAGTGTGGGATGTAAGAAAACAAACTAGTGCCTTTACAACATTTCTTTAAATTTAAAATTGTAAAATTACATTCTATTCAATAGATGATATTGGAAAAATTGGACAGACACATGCAAAAGATGAAATTAGACTTCTTATACCATATAAAATAATAAACATGAAATAAAGTAAATATTCAAATATAAGATTTTATACCATAAAAGTCTTAGAAGAAAACAGGCAGTAAAATCTGTAATGCTTCTGTTAGTTATATTTTTCTCTGATATACTCCTTGGGCAAGGAAAATAAAAGAAAAAATAAACAAATGATATTACATCAAACTCAGAGTATTTGCACAGCAAAACAAACCATTGACAAAACAAAAAGACAACCTACTGAATGGGAGAAGATATTCACTTATGATGTAGCCAATAAAGGGTTAATATCCAAAGTTTATAAAGAACTCATACAATTTAACACAAAAAAACCCAAATAATACATTTGAAAAGTCGGCAAAGGACATAAATAGACGCTTCTCTGAAAAGGACATATAGATGGCCAATAGATATATGAAAAGATGCTTAATACCCTAATCATCAAATGCAAATTAAAACCACAGTAAGATGTCATTTCGCACCTGTTAGAATGACTATCATCAATAAATCAACAAACAACAGATGAGAATGTGGAGAAAAAAGAACCCTCATGTACTGTTGTTGAGGATGAAGATTGGTGCAGTCACCATGGCAAATAGTATGGGGGCTCCTCAGAAATATAAAAATGGAACTTCTTTATGACCCAGCAATTCCACTTTTAAGTATACATCCAAAGAAACTCAAAAGACTACTTCAAAAGAATATATTCCCCCCTTATGTTCATTTCATCTTTATTTTATAATAACCAAGATTCTAAAGCAACCCAAATACCCATCAGTAAATGAGTGGGTAAAAAAGTGATGGTGAATGTATATAATAGAATATTATCATTTGTCCATAAAAAGAATGAAATCTTACCATTTGTGACAGCACGAATGGTCTTTGAGGGTATTATGCTGTGACATAAGTCAGACAGAGAAAAATCAGATGATTTCACTTATATGTGGAATCTAAAGAATAAAATAAGTAAATAAACATAATAGAAATAGAGTTGCATACACAGCAGACTGATGGCTGACAGAGGGGCAGGGGTTGAGACTGGATGAAAAAAGTCCAAGGGACCAAGAAGGACAAGTTGGCAGTCACAAAATAGTTACGGGACATAAAGCACAATATGTGGATTATAGCCAATAATAATGTAATAACTATGGATGGTGTCAGGGGGGCACTTGAAATAACAGGGGGTATACTTTTATAAAGCATATGATAGTCTAACCACTGTGCTGTACACCTGCAACTAGAACAAAATAATATTGAGTGTAAATGGCAATTGAAAAAAATTTAAATAACTAATTAAATAAATGAAATTATTCTAAAATTAAAAGCTTATTTTTGAAATAAATTTACTAACACAGATGTACAGTTTTTCAACCTATTTAAACCTAGAAGTTGCTGGACTGAATTAGAGGAAATTATGGTGCCTTCCTCAGACTGTTGTTTTGGAGATAAAGAGTGTGCCATAGCAACTATTCTTATTTGTAATGATAGTGTCAGTACCTAAAACAATTATTCGTTGATCAATGAAATAAGCAATTACACTGCTTTCTCCTTTTCATGCATACCACATACACACAACAAATCCATTAGATTATCTTTACCATTCACTGAGGTTATGGTAGGAATACATCAAAGACAAGGTGTGTCAGGCAAAGATAAAGGGGCTTCAAGATGACAGAATGGATTTTTGTAAGAAGTTGAGGTTCTAGGTTGAGCTTCAGAAGTTAAGAAATGGGAGTGTGTGTTTGATTGCCTATGCAATATAGTCTGTGTTCACACACTGATAAAAGCATCAGTACTGAGTAAAATTTACTGTTTGGGTTTTTTGTTTGTTTCTTTTTATTGAATATACTAGGGTGACATTGGTCAATACAATCATATAGGTTTTAGGTGTACAATTCTAAAATACATCAATGGTTTATTGTATTGTGTACTCACCACCCAAAGTTAGGTCTCAGTCGATCACCATTTATCCCTCTTTCCCCTCTTCTACCCCCACCCCCACCCCCAGCCCTGCCCTCTTTCTCTCTGGTGATCACCATACTATTGTCTGTGTCTATGAGCTTGGTTGTTTTGTTTGTTTGTTTTTGTCTTGTTTTGTTTTGCTTAAGTACCAGACAATTTCACTTGTATCTAGAATCTAATGAACAAAATTAACCAACTAACAAAATAGAAACAGACTCATAATCTTTGGTGTTTTTGCATGTTTTATGCAATTGATTTTTATTCAGTATATTCAGTGCTTGCTTTAAACTACCCTGTAAATCTATTTATTAAATGCCCACTATAATTTGTACTAAACAATGAAAACTTATAAAAATAAACATATATGCATTCATATTTTCATAATATACATACACATACACACTTCACACATACATATCCTTGCTTCAAAACTCACTTTGAAACTCAGAATCTAATGGGTAAGACAGGGTGCATGCTAAAGAAAATAATATAAAGAGAGAAAGGGGGGCTCGATTCATCCTAAATTCATCACGAGAAAATGTATCTAACATATTTGGAAAAATAGCAATAAGTACAATAGGTGGGGATGAGACAAAATTGAGGGTTTGCATTTTAAAGGTGGGAATCTAAGGGGAAAAAGGGTTAGGCAAGAAAGTTGTTGAAGTTCTGGATGATCTGCTGTGCTGAATGGGGAAATATATGATTCTTTCAGAAAGGAATTAAAACAAGGAAAGTAGTGATTATTGAATTTAATGTGTCTGAACAACAGGTGGTCTGGGAGTGAGATGACTGATGACTTGGAGGTGGTAGTCAGTTATCCTTATACTAGAGATTAACGTTTTGGGTGTGAGACTGTTTTTAATGATGGCAAAATCCAGAGTGTATCTCTTGCCATATTTGTTCAAATTTGAACAGCAATGTGGTTCAAGTCAAATTGGTGGGCTGGTTTCCATGACACTGAAAATGTTTGTGTATACTCATTTACCTGGAACAACCTGGTTTATACCTGATGTCATGTCATAATTAACGATAATACTCTCCTTCACTCTCAAATTTTACTAATTTAAAATTTTACATGATCATCCTATGAGCCAATAGCCAGTCTCCACAATGATTAGGTAAAAAGGATAAAGGAGAGAAGTGGAGGACAATTATAAGTTGATGTTTTGAACAGGAACTGAACAAGGACTTTTACGTGAGTGAGGAGGAATAAAAGTTTGGAAGCTGTCCAAATGTACTCCCTATTTCTCCTCAGCAGAGCTGTTTTTGCACCAGTCTGGTTTATGCTGTGATCTTAGTGCGCACCCTATACTTCATCATGAACTTTATTTATACTATGCCCCTAACTGAAATATTTGTTTTCTATTCCCCTTCTTTAAAATAATTCCCTCAACTGTCTGAAGCCTAGTTCAATATGACCTCAATAAAATACCTTTAAGTTAAAGGAGCAAGTAGTAATCCAAACTCTTTGATTTAAGAAGCCTGCAGCATTTAATTTTTGTTGATCTTGTCTTGCAGAATATACACCAGGTCCTGGTGAACTTCCAAGAAGTTACCAGTCCCCATGACTGCTGCAAACTGCAAAAGTAGTTTGGTCTGTATTTGATGCTAATGCTTAGTCTCAAACATAAATATCAGCTCAGTATTGAGATGTGTTTAAACTATTCATGCATACTCAGCTTTTACCCTTTAATCAAAGGATAGAAATTATACATATTGTATCTGGGTTAATAAGTAGATTTGTGTGGAAACTGTTAGGCTTATAAACTTCATTGTAAATATATGGCCTCTTTTGTATGTTGCCATATTGTGTCTAGGTTAATGTCAGGATGTAAACAGTTTTTCATTAAGAAAACATACAATTACCCTGGCTGCTGTGGCTCAGTGGATTGAGTGCCTGTGAACCAAAGGGTCGCCAGATCGATTCCCAGTCAGGGCACATGCCTGGGTTGTGATCCAGGTCCCTAGTAGGGGATGTGCAAGAGGCAACCACACATTGATGTCTCTCCCTCTTTTTCTCCCTCCTTTCCCCTCTCTCTATTAACAAATAAACAAACAAACATAATAAAGGTTAAGAAATAAAGATATTCGACTGCAATATTGAAAAAGAAGAGTAAAGTAGGAGGGATCACAATACCTGACACTAAACTATACTACAGGGCCACGGTAATCAAAACAGCCTGGTACTGGCATAAGAACAGGCACGTGGACCAATGGAACAGAACAGAGAGCCCAGAAATAAACCCAAGTCTCTACGGTCAATTGATATTTGATAAAGGAGGCAGTGACA
>PVIA01004392.1:0-139763 GCA_004024845.1 Tonatia bakeri | reverse complement strand
CCTGTGGGTCTCTCCAGTGAACTCTCCTGTGAGGCTGGGAGTCTTTCCTGGCACCTCAACCCCCATAGGTGTCTTCAGTCAGTGGTTTGAGGCTTTATTTCCCCTTGCTGGGACCCTGGGCTGCGTGGTCTGTCTCACTCCCCAGTTTAGCCTGGTTTATCTGTATGCAAATGTGGGACTCTCGGCTGGCCTGCTGCCTTGTATACCGAGCCTTTCCATAATCTGTTGCCTTGCTGGTCCTCCCTCTGCCGCCTTGTGCAACCGGGGTCTGCCAGTCTTGCTGCAGTGAGCCCTCTCTGTCCCACCTCCCTGACTCCGCCCCTCCTACTGGTGTGGATGAATGTGTCTACTTTAACTCCTTGGTTGTTGGACTTCCATACTATTCAATTTTTTGTCAGTACTGGTTGTTTTTTTGTTTTTAAATTGTTGTTGTCCTTATTTTGGTTGTGGGAGGTGGTACAGTGTGTCTACTTATGCCTCCTTCTTGGCCAGAAGTCTAGTATTAATAATAATCTTATCTACTGCGAACCAAAGCATCGCAGGTTTGATTCCCAGTCGCAGGCCATGGCCCCCAGCAACCGCACATTGATGTTTCTCTCTCTCTCTCTTTCTCCCTCCCTTCGCTCTCTAAAAATAAATAAATAAAATTAAAAAAAAATAATGACCATTTCATCGTTTCTAAAAAAAAATAATCTTATCTAATAAACAGCAAATTCATTTTTCTCAAAAATGTCTTTTATGGTTTTTTTGTTTCTCATTATCAAGGACCCATCTTATATTTTTTCTCTCTTGTGGATGCTATATTTAAAATATTTTGTCTCTCTAAGCTTTTTTCCCTTAAAAATAAAAAAGAAAAAACCCTCACCCAAGGATATATTTATTGGTTTTAGTGAGAGAGGAAGAGGAATAAAGAGAGAATCATTGATGTGAGAGAGAATCATTGATAAGTTGCCTCCTGTACATGCCCTGACTGGGATCTAACTGCAACCTGATCAGGGATCGAACTTTCAACCTTTTGGTGGACGGGATGACATTCCAACCAACTGAGCCACCTGGCCAGGGTTCTGATATTTTATTAAGTAATAAATATTTGTTATTAAGGCAGTTATATTTATGAGTATACTAGAATGTTCCCATTGTGATAGATTTGAACATAATGAAATTTGTTATCTTTATTAGTCTGTTCAACATAATGGAGGATAAGTATGATTACAGTTAGGCTTTTTGAATTACTAAAAATAGCTTCCTTATTATTGCTTAGTATACCCTATTAGGAATCAGTGCTTCAGTGCTGAAAGGTTGTGTTGATATCTTTTTCTTCTGATGGAGGCTGGGTTGGCAAAGAGGTTGGTGGTGTTTATCAAAGTTTTCTCTTTATAGTCTGTTATATAGTCTCATGGTTTGCAATGCCTGCTCTTTCCCAGAAAGACCCTGCAGCCTGCTGGAGTTAACATCCTTTTTCTGATTATACATCCTGCTGGAGTGAGGGGTAAGAATAAGGGAGTGTGCCAAGCAGTGGCCATTGGCTCCTTCTGCTCAAGGACTTGGCCACTGTTTAACTTCTTTTGTGCAAGTAAAAAAGGGTTTGGTCATGTACAAGACTCCTCCTACAATAAATAATTGTATTTATTGTCTATGTACATTTGGATGTAAATGAAGAAGAAAACATCCAGAAAGAGGCCTTCAAGCCTGTATATTTGGAAGTGTGAAGTGTATTTGGAAGTATAATTATTTGTAGGTGTGTATTTGATTGATCATTCAGGAAAATGTTATTATAGAGCTTATTATAAAACTTTTCAGTGCAGAAGTAAGTCTTTGACAATGTCCTTGTATTTCAGATGAAAAAAATTGTTACCGACAACAGAATTCAATCTTTAAAATGTTGTGGTAGTTTGACCCTGGCTGGTGTGGGTCAGAGGATTGAGTGCTGGCTTATAAACCAAAAGGTCACTTGTTTGATTCCCAGTTGGGGCACATGCCTAGGTTGTGGGCCAAGTCCCCAGCTGGGGGCGTCTGAGGGACAACTGATTGATATACCTCTCGCACATCAATGTTTTTCTCTCCCTTCCCTTCTCTCTAAAAGTAAATAAATAAGAAAAATCTTTTAAAAAGTTCTGGTAGTTTGGCTACTTTAATGTGGATAGTCTGAGGTTGTTGGTTAATTGTTGGCTCAAAATTTAGAGGCCAACAGACATGAAAAAGAATAACCTTTGTGACTTTTTTAGGTGAAGGGAGAAGATGAGGAAGAGAATAATCTGGAAGTACGAGAAACCAAAATTAAGGGTAAAAGGTAAGCTAATGGATAGTCAGAATATCTATATGTATATGTGCCTCCTGTTATAGATTATCCTATCAGGGTTAGAATCATAAGGTGGGAGAATTACTTAGGAAGTGCCTTGTATATTAGAAGCTGTTTCAATTGATATACGAAGGGGGACCTCCCCAAAATGGAATTTACTTATAAAAAATTGTGTATTCTTAACATGTATAAACTTTAATTACCTTCAAAGTATTCTCCATTTGATGCAATAAACCTATTGAGATGTTTTTTTCCACTGCTCAAAACAGTTTTAAACTCCTCAAATTTGATGCCGTTTAGTGCTTTGGCTGTTTTTTGTTTCACTTCCTCCACATTGGCAAAACATTTCCGTTTGAGAACTTTTTTTCATCTGTGGAAACAGAAAAAAGTTGCTGGGGCAAGACTGGGTCATGGGGAGTCATGCTGTTTTTGTTCAAAAACTGCTGCTTGCTCAGCGTGAAGTGGGCAGGTGTGCTCCTAAATAATCCCTTATGAAATGGGAAAACGTGTACAGGCTTCAAAAAATTCATTGAAGCTGAATGCAGCCTCTCACAACAATACCATCTATAACCTAATACAGATGAGTTCGCAGAGCACTCACCTAGCAGGGAAAGCCTGTACTCAAGAGGTCCGCCCTCCAGAAGATAATTTCAGGGTTTTTTTGATCCCTCCCTGTAATGTGTTGTGGCGAGCAACAGGCTGTGATATATTCTGGACCATGTATGTCTTTTTTTTTTTTTTTTTTAAGTATATTGTATTGATTATGCTATTACAATTTTCCCATTTTTTCTCCTCCACCCTATACTCCCTTATAACCATATTCCTCCCTTAGTTCATGTCCCTGGTTGTATATATAAGTTCTTTGGCTTCTCTATTTCCTATACTATTCTTAACCTCCCACTGTCTATTTTGTACCTACCATTTATGCTTCTTATTCCCTGTACCTTTTCCCCCATTCTCTCGTCTCCTCCTCCCAGCTGATAACACTCTGTGTGATCCCCATTTCTGTGATTCTATCCCTGTATTAGTTGTTGGCTTAGTTTGTTCTTTTTTTAGATTCAGTTGTTGATCATTTTGTTTGTTGTCATTTCACTGTTCATATTTTTGATCATCTTTTTCTTTGATAAGTCCCTTTAACATTTCATATAAGGGCTTGATGATGGTGAACTCCTTTAACTTGACCTTGTCTGGGTAAAGCACTTTACCTGCCATGCCATTCTAAATGATAGCTTTGGTGAATAGAATAATCTTGGATGTAGGTCCTTGCCTTTCATGTTTTTGGATACTTCTTTCCAACCCCTTCTTGCTCACAAGGTTTCTTTTGAGAAATCAGCTGATAGTCTTAATGGGAATTCCTTTGTAGATAACTGTCTCCTTTTCTCTTGCTGCTTTTAAGATTCTCTTATTATCTTTAATCTCAGGTAATGTATTATGATGTGCCTTGGTGTGTGCTTCCTTTGGGTCCAACTTCTTTGGGACTGTCTGAGTTTCCTAGACTTCCTGGAAATCTATTTCCTTTGCCAGATTGAGGAAGTTCTCCTTCATTATTTTTTCAAATAAGTTTTCCATTTCTTGCTTTTCCTCTTCCCCTTCTGACACCCCTATGATTCAGATATTGGAATGTTTAAAGTTGTCCCTGATTTTCCTAAGTCCCTCCTCATTTTTTTTTTTTTTTGAATTCTTGTTTCCTCATTCTGTTCTGGTTGAATCCTTTTTTTTTTTCCAAATCATTGATTTGAGTCCCAGTTTCCTTCCCTTCACTGTTGGTTCCCTGTATATTTTTATTTTACTTTGTATGGCCTTCACTTTTTCCTCAATTTTGTGACCACATGCAACCATTTCTGTGAGCATCTTGATTACCAATGTTTTGAACTCTGTATCTGATAGGTTGGGTATCTCTTCATTGTTTAGTTCTGTTTGTGGAATTCTGATCTTCTCTTTCATTTGGGCCACATTTTTTTTGTCTCAGTGCAGCTGTTGCATTGTAAGGGGTGGAGTCTTAGGTATTTCACCGGGGTTGGGCCACCCATGTCCTTGTGTTGTGGTGCTGTATAGGGAGAGGGGTCCTAGAGGGAACAGTGCCACTTGCTGGGCTTTCTGTTGGCTTTTAGTTACTTCCCCCGCTATGCACAAGCAAATTGAGCTCTCCTGGTGCAGATTGCCCTGGTAGGTGGGTTTGTGTTTGTTCTAATACCCTGTGGGTCTCTCCAGCAAACTGTCCTGTGAGGCTGGGAGTTTCTCTCCCTGCTGTGACCCCACAGATTTTTACAGCCAGAGGTTTTGAGGCTTTATTTCACTGTCCTGAAACCCTGGGTTGCATGATCTGTGTCGTTCCCCGATAGGTCCCCCAGGTTTATTTGCACACTCATGTGGGACCACTTGGTCCTTCACCACCTTGCCATGTGCACTCTCTGCCCCAGCTGCCTGTCTCCGTTCCTCCTACTGGTCTGGATGAATGTTTCTTCTTTAACTCCTTGGTTGTTGGACTTCCATACTGTCAATTTTCTGGCAGTTCTGGTTGTTTTTTGTTTGAAAATTCATTGTTGTTGGTTGTGCAAGGAGACAAATGCCTCTGTCTTGACTGGTAGTCCCCCTGTGATGTCTTTTCTGATAACTGTTGCTGATATTGGATAATCCCCTAACAGTGGGCAGTTAGTTTTACAACAAGAAAGTAGTTACTTTTTTCCTTTTATTTATTTATTTATTTTATTAATTTTAGAGAGAGAGGAAAGGGGAGAGAGAAAAAAACATTGATTTGTTGTTCTACTTATTTGTGCATTAATTGGTTGATCCTGGTATATGCCCTGACCAGAGATTGAACCTGCAATCCTGGTGTGTTGGCATGATGCTCTAACCAACTGAGCTACCTGTGTAGGGCTGAAAGTAGTTACTTTTCATCCGAGGTCTCTCTAGTCTATGTGGGAATAGGGATCCCCAACCAATAGGTGGAGAACCAGTGAGAACTCCAAGCTGTTTGCCTTAGCAGATATTCTCTCATCAATGGCTGGCTACTATCCTGTTTTTAAGAGGCAGATAGCTGCCCCTCCACTGTCAGGTCTTCAGGGCATGGAAAATGGTGCTTCTGCGCAGGAAGTAGACTGAGCTCTATGAACCCTGGGGTTAGATTTGCCTTGTTCTCTGCTTTAAACTCAGCACAGCCTGAGTGGGGCCTGACAATCAGCATTTTTTGGATCATAAGATGTACCTAGGTTTTAGAGGAAGAAAATAAGAAAAAAAATTTTGAAGCAAAAAATGTGGTAAAATATTTAGTAACATAAATAACATAATATTTCACCAGTGTAAATGTAAACAGAACTCAGTGGCAGCATTAACAACCATTATTCCTCCCAAATTGGGTCTTATAGTCTGAAAAATTTGGTATTTATATTAAAGCACTTTATTAAGGATATTTTTCAAATACACATAAAAAGCGGGCTGGGTTATATAATGAACTGCTGCTTATCCCTTCACTCAGTTTTAGTTATCAGTATTTTGCATGGTATTTTTTAGGCACTGGAATATTTGTTTAATGAATGTTGTGGAGAGAAGAGATGTTTTTAGCTCAGGAATTCTTACTGGGGTAAACATCCTACAATGCTCAGGACAGGTACTCTTTCCCAACAAAGAATTATCCATCCCAAAATGTAATAGTGCTAAGGTTAAAAAACCCTGCTTTAGCTTATGTTGTATAGTTCAGGGGTGTCAAACTTATTTTCACTGGGGACCACATCAGCCTTGCGTGGTTGCCTTCAAAGGACCAATGTAATTTTAGGACTGTATAAATGTACCTACTCCTTAACTAGGGGCAAGGAACTTGGTGCCGCTGCCGGGTAAGAAACAAGGTGCTGGCTGAATAAATCAAGATGGAGGGGGCCTGCAGGCTTTGTGTTTGCCACCTGTACTATAGTTTATCTTAGGAACAAATGTAAAAAACGGTTCTTGTGCTGTCCCTCTGGGGAGCATGCTTGTGCCTTTCCCTTCACCCTCCTCTTCCCTCTAGGTGAGTTTTCCCTCTACTAAGCTCTGAGGGCCCTTCTTTTGCTTCTCTAACTTGTTTCCTGGGACTATGCAGTCCATTGACTCACCTGTACCTCTAACTTTCTTTGTGTGTGTGTGTCTTTTTTTTTTTTTTTAAGATTTTATGTATTTTTAGACATTGGGGAAGGGAGGGAGAAAGAGAGGAAGAGAAATATCAGTATGTGGTTGCCTCTCTCGTGCCACCCACCAGGGACCTGGCTTGCAACATAGGCACGTGCCCTGACTGGGAATTGAACTGGCGACCCTTTGGTTCTCAGGGCAGCGCTCAATGTACTGAGCCACACCAGCCAGGGCTACTCCTGTAACGTTCATAATATACTTTTTAATAATTAGAAAAAAAATTGGTTCTCGACCAGCAAATAATTATATCTTACAACTGTCAGTCTTCATGTGGTTCAACAAATGTTACATTAGGTCTCTCTGCTTGGCAGAGTTTTAAAAACTTTTTCTCATTCATTTTAAATTTTTAAGAAAATAATGAGACTCTGCCCTGACCAGTGTGGCTTTATTGGGCATCGTTCTGCAAAGTGAAAGGCCACTGGTTTGATTTCCTGTCAAGGCACATGTGTGGGTGCAGGTTTGGTCCCAGGTTGGGGCGTGTACAAGAGGCAACTGATTAGTGTTTCTCTCTTACTTCAATGTTTCTCTCACTGTCTTTCTTCCTTTCCCCTCTCTCTAAAAATAAATAAATAAAATCTTTAAAAACAATAAGAAGAATCTAACAGTAACTCCGTTCTTAATATATATGTCCATACATCTATGATTTTACATATGGGTATAAATGGGATCATATTTAAATTTATTATTCTATAGAAAGCTCATCAGCAACATTAAACAAGCCCTAAAACCCTAGCATGACAAATTATATATTTTTGTTCTGTACCATATCCAATTGCAGATACATTTTACGTAGTTTCAGTTACTGTGTGATCCTACTTTTTAAATCGTTTTTTTTATTCCACATAAAACATTTACTGTTTTACGTGTGGTCTTCATGGTTTCCTTTTGTTAACCTAATCCTCTTTGCGTTGCTTTGATTTCATGTACAGAAACATGTTCTGAGGAGCCAAGTTATAACACATGGTGAATACCTTATTTTTCTATTGTAGTCTCAAAATGTGTGAAATGGGCATCTCACCAGCCCTGCAGATACCAGATCTGAATTAGCCTTAAATAAGTTGCTACTAAATCCCCTCCTCCTTGTTAATATTTCAGAGATTCCTCTCCCTCTGTGGCTGTTTGAGGACCCTGTCTGTGTTTACTGGTCTGCAGCATATCTCTGAGAGGGAAGATGGCATAGTTGTTATGTAGTCGTCTTATGTAGCCTTATCCCAAGGGTTCAGATCCTATCTTTGTTATTACTTGTGGCTCTGTGTCCTTGGAAAACTCAATACTGTAACTCTTCAGTACTGTAATAATGTCCGCTTAAGGTGATCATGGTTAAGAATAACTAAATTAATACATAAATATCCTTGGAACAGAATCCAGTATGTAGTAAATGTTCAGCAAAGTTTGACTTAACAAGAGAGCTAACCAATGAGAAGGAGTATTCCAGGCAGAGACATCTGTAAAGATACAGAGGTTGACATTTCATGGTATGTTTAGTCAACTGGGCCTTCAGAGTGGCTGGAGCTCACGGAAGGGTGTAAAGAGGGCTGAGGTCAGTTTAAAGAGTGCTTTGTGTACTGTTTTTAGGGCAGTGGACTTTACCCTTTAGTCAGTTGTGAACATTTAAAAATAGCATACTGTTTCATTTATTCCTAATTATGAGTGCATGTGTTATACAGATTTGTCTTTCTTACTCTTTTCTGCCACAGAAACTGTCAGAGTTCTCAGTAAATCTGTTTTAGTAAATGAGTAATTGCTTTATTTTACCCAACAAAACAGGTCCTTCACAGAATGTTCTTACATTAGATCCAGCAGGAGAAGAGCTATTAGAAAAAAAAAATGTTTGCTTCTTAGACCCCAGTATAGTCAGCGCTGTTGTATTTCTTGCCTTTATCAATTTTTTAGTAACCTTCACATTTCAATAAGATTTGATGTTTATAATGAAGACCCTGGAGAACTGGATGGTTCTGAGATATCTTCTGAATTATCAAATCAAGGTTCAGTTGTGTTGATAATATTTAACATAAAAATTAAGATGGGAGTGATACCAGATTATGTTGATGGGCTGGAGGGAGATAGAGATTAAGAGATTAATTATGAAAAAATGTAATAATATAGGCAAGACATAATGGTTTGAATTGAGGAGGAGGAGGAAATGGAAAGCCAGGAAGGGATGGATTTAAGAGACATTCTAGCCCTTGCTGGTATGGCTCAGTAGATTGAGCGCAGGCCCGTGAGCCAGAGGGTTGCCGTTTCGATTCCCAGTCTAGGGCATATGCCTGGGCTGCTGGCCAGGTCCCCAGTAAGGGGTGCATGAGAGGCAACCACACATTGATGTTTCTCTCCCTGTCTTTCTCCCTCCCTTCCCCTTTCTAAAAATGAGTAAATGAAATCTTAAAAAAAAAAAAAGTGACATTCTAAGGCAGGATAAATCCAATACTAGGGATAGGGCAGTGTGAACCATCAGAAAGTGCCTGAGGTTTCTAGCTTAGAGTTGGTTGGATGGTAGCAGTATTATTAAAGGTAGGGAATTAGGATCATGAATTATATTAGATATTGGATATGTTGAATCGCCTATGGGATAGTCAGTGGAATAGTTTAGTGAACATTTGAAAATTTGAGTTTATGGCTTAGGAGAGAGAATGAGATGTGAAGCAGATTTGGAACTTGAAGCCAAGAACTGGTTAAGACTGTTCCTGGAGCAGGTGTAGGACTTAGTATATTTTGAGTATGTACTTCAAAGTAGTGTTATGAAGTATAAAGGTGGGACCGATGAAGACTTTTAAGAACTCTGAATACCATGGAAACATGTTAAAATGCCTTTAGTTTTCCATTAATGGTTTCTAGGTCTATAAAGAATTGGACTCCTGGCATAAAAACTTAGATTCATTTTTTTTGAGTTAATATTTTAAGAATTTTAGTAGTTTCTAGGCCATGTTTTTTTCTTTCAGATGATGGTAGCTTTATTTCTTTCTGGTTTTGAGAATGATACAAGCCCATAAAACAAATTGGAAAAACACAACAAAATGAAGTTTATCCTCCTACCCTGAGATTGTTAAACATTGTGTGGAACATTCACTGAAACTTTTTTTTCACATACTTTTGTATATGTATATATTTTTAAAAGGAATCATACAGTATCTTTTGCAAAGTGATATGTTATTTGCATTGTACATAGAAATGTTTAATATAGATCTATGTGTCTTTTTTAGTAGCTGTCAATATTCCGTTGTGTGGCTCTCTACTGGAATTTTTTGTTATCTTGTTGTTGGACATTTAGGTGGTTTTGCACTCTTCTACTAATAAACAACCTTGAGGTGACATTCAAGTATTTGTCTTAAAAGGTTTTAATTAATAAGTTAAAGGTGACCTCTTAATGGTAACTGCTTTCATTTTGGGTACAAATTTTTGAGTTCCTTGCTGTTTTTAATTTCCTTAATTATGTTGCCTCATTCTTCCTACAGTGGAAGATTCTTCACAGTCAAGCTCCCAGTTGCTCTCGATCCTGGGACCAAGATTCCAGTCATTTTGGAAACTGTCTATACCCATGTGCTTCAGCCATATCCAACCCAGATCACTCAATCAGAGAAACAGTTTGTGGTATTTGAGGGGAACCATTATTTCTACTCTCCCTATCCAACAAAGACACAAACTATGCGTGTGAAGCTTGCCTCTCGAAATGTGGAAAGCTACACCAAGTTGGGGAACCCCACACGATCCGAGGACCTCGTGGATTATGGACCTTTCAGAGATGTCCCTGCCTATAGTCAGGTAGGCTCCTATGGAGTCTCATCCATCCCTGTCTACTTCAGAGAAGGTCTTCTAGAGTGACTACTAGTTGATAGGGTTGGGTGGTGTGGGTGGGTGGAAGTCCAAGGTTACCCCTCATTTTTTAACCTGCTGTGGAATGACTCCATGGGGTCAGTATTCTCATTTTGGGAGTACAGGTAGAGGCTGTGAGTTTAGGAAGACTTTTTAAAGGAGGTAACATTTGGAGAGTTGGGATGGGAGTTGGGGGAGAAGGAAACAAGGCATTTTGGGCAGAGGCAATAAGGGCCTGTGGATGCTGTCTAGCATGGCTGGTGTAGCTGCTGTGGGTAGTAAAGCTGGCTGCATTGCTGAACCTAGGGGTTGGCCCTTAATGGTAGAGGAAACAATTAAGGCTTAAAAAAGATTTTGTTAATGAAAAATTTCAAACACATGTAATAGTATAGAGAATAGGATAACAAACTCCCATATACCCATCACTTAGATTCAGTGGTTATCAAGATATTAGCACACTTGCTTTAGCTACCCCTTTTTTCTTTGCTCTAATAATTTAAAGCAAATCTTAGGAATTATATCATTTTACCCTTTCATCTCTGAAAAAAAGTAGGTATTTGAGACATTTATGACTTCTTTGCACCACTTTGTGTCCAGAACATATGTCACTAAGAATGTACAAAATAGTTTGTTCTAATGTTGCTTAAATTGTTTCTTTGTTTTTCTTCTCTCAACTGTCAATTTGACATATAGTTATGGCTGTTTGTTTTGTGTTGTTTTTAACTTTTAAGAATTTTTTATATGTTTAATTTTTTGAATATAAAGAAATGAACATTTCAGTCAAAATTATATAATAAGGTATATTCAGAGAATTCTTCTACAGCTTCCTTCCATCTGTTCTCCTTGGTGACCATTTATACTAGTTTTACCTTTCTAATGATCCTTTGTATAAGTACATGCAGAATTGTAATAAATGTATTCATATTCCCCCATCTCTCCAAAAGTAGCACCCTGTGTGTATGGCACTGTGGCACTATGACTTTAGTGGGCAGCGAAAGAGGTGCCCTCTGTCTTCTGGTATAGTTACCATTTGGTGCAGAGCCCTGGGGCCATGTCCTCTGGGTAGCTGATGGGCTGTTCTCCGAGTTGTTGCCTCTAATTGCATATTTATTTCTTTTTCTTACTTAAAACTTAGTTCATATTGGGATAGTGATTTGGTTATTTCCTACATAGACTTTTATAGTTTGAATGTTTGAGATTTTAGACTTTCCTCTTTTATTTTAAATTAATGAAATGTTTGTGACAGACTGCCAAATACAGAGAAAAACTTGACATCAGTTCACGTCCATTTTTGACATTTTAGTACTTTAGTCATTTCTTTTTATTTTTGTTCTGCAAGAAGCATTATTGAATTTATTGGGGTGACATTTGTTAATAAAATTATATAGATTTCAGTGTACAAGTCTATAATACATCATCTGTACATTAAATTATGTGTTCACCCCAAGTCAGTTCTTCTATAAACATTACAGTCTTCTACTTCCTCCTACATCTCTTTCCTTTTGGTAATCACCATACTATTGTTTATGTTTGTGAGTTGTTGTTTTTTTCCCCTTAATCTTTGAGTTATTTCTTTTTAAGCATAGGGGCTTTTTAGTATAGAGATTATGTTATGCATAAAGTAATACTTTTGCCACTTACAATATTCTCTAAACCTTTTTTAATACTGATGTCAACTATTTTAATAGTCATTTAAGATCCCATGATTTGATGTCCTATAGTTTATTTACCAAGTTTCCTATAGTTGGAAAGTTAGCCTTTTTTCTATTTAACAGGAGAATGTTCATCTCTTTGTATATAACTTTTTATATATTCTCAGAATAGATTTTCTGAAGTGAAAGTTTTAAAATCAAAGCATATAAACATTTAAAAAATCTTTTGCTATGTATTACCAGATGGTTTTCAAAAAGATTTAGCCAATTTATTAACAGTATCAGCAGTATAAAACTGCTAGTTTCCCTATACTCTTGCCAGAATTAGCATTAAATGCTATCAAATTGATTATGAAAGAAGATAAACCTTAAAAAAATCTGGTCACATAGTGAGTGAATAAAGTAACGAGCTAAAAGAATGATCAGAATATACCTTGTCTTGTTTTTTTCATTGACTTTTTAGGAAGAAGGTTGCTTTTTTGGATCTTGTCCTTTTAGATTCCATTTTTGTGGGGTTCTAGGTGTGTATTCATAAAAGGGCACTTGAGTTACTTAATGATCAGAAAGATTTTTAATACTAACTTAAGTGGTAAAATTGGCAAAGAAGTAGGGGGATTGCCAAAGGTATCGTCGTAAATTCTCTGGGACCTCATTTGGAGGAAGTACTTACTGTGTAGAAGTGCAGAGCCAGAACTTCTGAAGACTTACTATTGCCACTTAGATTTATGACCTTGAACATATCAATGAAAACTGCTAGGCTCAGGTTTTTTAATTTGTAAAATGGGAACAAGTAGCACTTACTATGTTGTTTGGAGGATTAAATGAGGCAATGCACTTACTTAGAGCCCATATAAGAGTGTTTGACACACACGTATTTAGCTCCATAAATGTTAGCTTAAAAAGTCTCTCTTTTTTGAACTTTTCCAGATAAGTCTTCTCCAGGTTAGAAAAATCCAGTAATGCAATGTGTCACCCTCAGTTTTGAGTTTATTTGCTGGCTCATTGGTTAGAGATTATGTTTTCGTTAGGTTTTTAAAATTATATCTTATATATAGTTCCCTGTCAGAATTTTTCTTTACTTAAAATTTAACATTTTATTTATTTTAAAAATATAAAAATTATTGTATTAAAAAGCAATTTAAAAGTTTATTGTAGAAATTTGGAAAATAAAAATTATAAGGAGAGAATTGATGGGGACATCTGGACAAGATGATAGAGCAGGTGAATGCTATGCTTGCTTCTCCCACAACCAAATCAAAATTAAATTATAAAACAATCACCCTTTAGAGCTACCTGAAAACTAGCTGAACAGAATTCCTACAACTAAGGATATAAAGAATAAGCCATGTCAAAGGTGGTAGGACAGGGGCTGACACATGAAATGGGCCAGATCCTCACTCATGTGTGGCAGTTTAGGGTTCGGGAGGGATATCTGAGTTATGGAGGTCTCTCCTGAGGAGCAAGGGCTCCCAGCCCCATACTGGGCATCTCAGGCTGAATACCACTGTGGGAAATAGGAGTATCCACAGCATCTATTTGTGAAAATCTTTAGGGATTCTATCCAGGTGAAACAGGGCTGCTGGAGTCTTAGGCATTCATTCCTCTTGAAGGGCCCATGCACAGCTTATTGGCAGTTGGACTCACTGACTCTGAGCTCCAGTGCAGGGCAGCAGCTCAAAAAGTGCCAGGGACATATGGGGAGGAGCTGAATTGTCTGTCTTCAGGGTGAGGGCTGGAGAGACAGCTCTGGCTATGACAGAAGTGCTGGCAGGTGCCATCGTTCCTTTGTGGAGCCTTTTTCCCACTCAGCTAGCAGGTGCAGGCAGGTGCCAAATCTGAGTCTTTATTAAACTCACTCCACCATGGTGATTACCTGAGAATCCAGCCTATCCAACAAGTGCACAGGCCAGTACTTCTTTCAGTGGCTGTTACTCAAAGGCAGCTGGCATGCTGTGGACTTCCCTAAAATCTCTGAAAAGTTCATAAACCCCAAACACAAAGTGACTGGCCTCAACATGCCCTGTACTTCTTACTAAATGACCCATAGCCTGGCACTAGGGGCAGCTGGCCTCGGTTTGCAGCATCATCTGTCCCAGGTGCCTCTATGCTCAGGACAGGCAGCTACCAACCGCAGATAGATGGCCTTGGGCCAGGCACAAGCAGTGAACGACCTGAGCTTGTGCTAGAACCCTTTCCAAGGAATAATACACCCAGTGGGTGGCTTCAAACCACACCAGAGTGCCACCCAGTTAACTCCACAAACCACATAACCAAAAGGTGGACCCAGCAGGCACCAGAGCCCCGACACAGAAAAATCCACTCCATGGGGTCAGCACCTCACAAACCATGTCTGTTGGAGTCATGGCCAGTCTTCACAGCCAGTCAGCTTGAGGGTCAGTCCCATTCACTGATATATGCCAACAGCAATCAAGGCTCAACTATAGCAGGAGGACACATACCACCCACACAATGGATGCCCCTGGAACATCCCGTTCAGGTGACCAGGGAGACTGTGCCACTGGGTTCCAGAGGACACCTACTACATAAGGTCATCCTGCTAAGACTGGGAGATGTGATAGATCTACTTAATACATAGACACAGGAAGGAGACCAAAATGAGGAGATAAATATGCCTAAAATGAAAGAACAGGACAAAACTCTAGAAGAGGATCAAAATGAAATGGAGACAAGCAATCTACCAGATGCAGAATTGAAAACATGGTTATAAGGATGCTCAATGAATATAAGGGAAGAATAGGCGTACTCAGTGCAAACAAGGAGATAGAAACCATAAAAAAGAACCAGTCAGAAATGAAGAATATGTTACATGGAACCAAAAGCAGAAAAGACAGAGCAGAGGATTGAGTCTGATTTGGGAGACAAGGTAGTGGAAAACACACAATTTAGAAGAAAAATAATTTTAAAAAATGAGGATAATTTGGGGAACTCTGGGACAGCATCAGCATGACATTTGCATATAGGCATACCAGAAGGAAAATAGAGCAAGGAATTGAAAACCTATTTAAAAAAATGATAATGGAAAGTTTACTGACCCGGCAAAGGAAATAGACAAGTCCAGTAAGTGCCATTGGTCCCAACCAAGATGAATCTACCCAAAGAAGCCCATACCAGGACACATCATAAATCAAACATTAAAATGGCAAAGACAAGGAATCTTTCATTTAAAAATTTTAAAAAGGTATGATTTATTTTTTATTTTACTTTATTGTATTCTTTTTTCCATAAGAGAACCTCCTTATGGAAAGGAGCAAAAGCAATGCAGTTACTTACACAGAAGGGAGTTCCCATAAGACTGTCAGCTGATATTTATTAATAGAAACTTTGCAGGCCAGAAGGGATTGGTATGAAAGTTACATGATGAAAAGCAAGGACCTGCAACCAAGATTACCCAGCAGAGTCATCATTTGAATCAAGGTGAAATAAAGAGCCTCTCAGACAAGAAAAAGCTAAAGGGTTCATTACCCATAAACCAGTATTATAAGAAATGTTAATGGGACTTCTTGAAGAGAGAGGGGCAGGAGGTATTAAAAAATGTGAATAATAATATGGCAGTAGCTACATACCTATCATTAATTACTTTAAATGTAAGTGGATTAAATGTTTCAATCAAGAGACAGGGTGAATTAATGGATAAGAAAACAAGACTCATACATATGCTGCCTACAAGAGACACACTTCAGGTGGAAAGACATGTATAGACTTACAGTAAAGAGAAGGAAAATATTTTATGACAATGAAAAAACTGGGGTAATAATCTTTATACCACACCAAATAGACTTTAAAACAAAGAATAAGAAGAGACAAAGAAGGACATTTAATAATGGTAAAGGGATCAGTTCCACAAGAGAATGTAAATCATGCACCCAATGTAAGAGTACTTAATTATATCAAGCAAATATTGATGGACATAGGGAAGAGATGACAGAAATACAGTTGTACTAGGGAACTTTAACATCCCATTGACATCAATGGATAGGTCTTCCACACAGAAAACAAGCAAGTGGTGACCTTAAGTGACACATTAGATCAAATGGATTTAATTGATATTTTGGGAATGTTTTGCTCCAAAGCAGCAGAATGTACTATTTTTCAAGCACATAATTTTTTCAAGTGCACATTTTCCAGGGTAGACCACATGTCAGGGCATAAACACAAGCCTCAATGAATTGAAGAACACTGAAATGATGCCATGCATCTTCTTTGATCACAATGGCATGAACCTGGAAATTTATTAACCACAACCACCACCACCCCCGAAAAACACATAAATACATGGAAGCTACACAAATGTGCCAATAAACAATGAATGGGTTAACAATCAGAAGATATCTTGAGACAAATGATAATGAAAACATGACGAGGCCCTGGCCGGGTAGCTCAGTTGGTTAGAATGTTATCCCAATATGTCAAGGTTGTGGTTAGATCCCAGTAAGGGCACATACAAGAATCAACCAGTGAATGCATAGATAAGTGGAACACTAGATGTTTCTTTCCCTTCACTTTTCTCTAAAATCAAAAAGAAAAAAAACGATGACAAACCTTAAGGGACACAGCCAAAGCAGTTCTATGAGGCAAATTCATAGTATTAGAGGCCTACCCAAGAAATAGGAAAAATCTCAAACAATCTAACTGTACAACTGTAGGAACCTGAAAAAGAGGAACAAATTAAGCCCAAAGTGAGTTGAAGGAAGGAAGTAGTAAATATCAGAGTGGAAACAAAGGAGGCTGTAAAAAATACAAATTGCAGTGAAGCAAAGAGTTGGCTCTTTGGAAAGATTAAAACAAAGAAAGAAGCTAAACTTTTAACCAGATTCATCAAGAAGAAAAGAGGACCCAGACAAATAGAATAAGCAATGAAAGAGGAGAAGTGCTGGTTCTTTCAGTAGATAAAGTTAATAAAACTTTAACCAGATTCACCATTCCCCAAACTTAGAGGGCCCAAGTAAATAAAATCAGAAATGAAAGAGCAGTAACAACTAACACACAGAAATACAAAGGATTATAAGAAAATATTATGAACAATTGTATGCCAACAATTGGACAACCTGGAAGGAATGGATGTATTTCTATGATCTTTCAAGAATGAATCAGGAAGAAACAAAAATCTGAACAGATTAACAAAATTGATTCAGTAATTATAAAGCTCCTAATAAACAAAAAATGTCTGGACTGGATGGCTTCACAAGTGGATTTTACCAAATGTTTAAAGAATTATCATGTAACCTTCTCAAACTATTCCCACAAATTCAAGAGAAGGGAAGGCTTCCACACTCATTTTATGAGGCCAGTATTGCCCTGATTCCATATTCTGACAAAGACATTACAGATAAAAGAAAATTATACACCAATATCCCTGATGAGCATAGATGAAAAAATTTTAACAAGATATTGGCAAACCCAATTCAGCAATACATTAAAACGATCATATCCATGATCAAATGGGATTTATTTCTAGAATACAAAATTGGCTTAATATCCACAAACCAATTAACATACATCACATAAACAGAACGAATGATGGAAATCATATCAATAAATGCAGGATAGCATTTTACAAAATCTGGCATCCATTTATGGTAAAAAACTTTAAGCAAAGTATGACTAGAGGGAACATACTTTAACATAATAAAGGCCGTATATGACATACCTATATCTTACATTGTACTTAAAAGCTAGAAGATAAAAGCATTTTCCTTAAGATGAGGAACAAGACAAGGATGTCTGCTTTCCCCACTTCTGTGCAACATAGTACAGTTGTACCTGAGTACTCATTAATGCTTCAGAACTCGTGACGAGTGCCAGAACTGATGAGTATGATGAGTGATGAAGCATTTCCTCCTGTGGGGCAGTGTTATGACTCATACAAGTTCTAACCAGTGCAGTGAGTCCCAAACAGGTGCCGAGTACTGAAACATTTTTTTTTTTGTCACAATGTGATAAGTACAGGATTTGACAAATTCTGAAGCTGACCAGTACTGAGGTATGACTGTATTGAAAGCCCTCTACTTGGAAAATTATAACACTGAACAAAGAAATTAAAGAAGATACAAATAACTGGAAGTGTATATGTGGTTGAAATGTTTTATTTGATTAAAATGTCCATACTAATTAAAGCAATGCATAGATTCAATGCAATCCCTATCAACATACCAATGGCATTTTTTCACAGAACTAGAAAAGAGAATGCTAAAATTCCTGTATTTAGCTGTGTATAATGTGCTCCCGTGAATAGTGCAACCATGTTTTTGGCCCAAATGTTCTAGAAAAAAGTCTTTTTAAGAATTTTTAAATTCAATTATTTATTTATACCTAGAAACAAAACTGGTTATCATATTCCAGGGTATTATTTTGCATACCCATATTGTAATTGCTTTCTAGAGTTACACTTTTAACACATAAGTGTAAATAAAAAAATTAACATTTATGTAGATAGGGAATTAATACTGCCCATTTATAATGCACATCCTTATTTTACCCTAAAAAATTTGGGCAAAAAGTGCACATGATACTTGGCAAAGTACAGTGTATGGAACCACAGAAGACCCTTAATAGCCAAAACAATCTTGAGAAAGAACAAAGTTAGAGGTATCATGCTACCTGATATCAGACTGTGTTATAAGACTGTATTAATCAACAGCATTGTAGTGGCATAAAACCTAGATCAATGGAACATAATAGAAAGCCCAGAAAGAAACCCAAGCATATATATGGTCAATTAACCTATGACAGAGGATGCAAGTATGTACAATGCAGTAGAGTCTCTTTAATAAATGGTGTTGGGAAAATTGGACAGATTATGCAAAAAATCAAAACTAGAC
This sequence comes from Tonatia bakeri, assembly GCA_004024845.1. Classification (NCBI taxonomy): domain Eukaryota; kingdom Metazoa; phylum Chordata; class Mammalia; order Chiroptera; family Phyllostomidae; genus Tonatia; species Tonatia bakeri. The sequence continues at coordinate 121,005 of PVIA01004392.1, read as the reverse complement.
CACTTTCTTATACCATATACAAGAATAAACTCAAAATGTATTAAAGGCTTAAAGGTAAGACTCAAAATTATAGAACTCCTAGAAGAAAACATAGGCAGTAAACTCTGACATTGCTTAGTACTGTTATTTGGATTTGTCTCCTTGGATAATGGAAAAAACAAAACAAAACAAACAAATGGGACTACATCAGACTAAAAAGTTTTTGTACAGCAAAGGAACCTGTCAACAAAACGAAAAGAGCCCTGGCTGGTGTGGCTCAGTAGATTGAACTCTGGCCTGTGAACCAAAGAGTTGCCGGTTCGGTTCCCAGTCAGGGCACATGCCTGACTTGCAGGCCAGGTCCCTGGTGTCGGGGCACGTGAGAGGCAACCACACATTGATGTTTCCCTCCCTCTCTTCTTCCTTTCTCTTCTGTCTAAAAATAAACCTTAAAAAAAAAAAAACCCGACAACCTACTAAATTGGAGAAGGTATTTGCCAGTGATACATCTGATAAGGGTTAATATCCAGAATATATAAGGACCTCATACAACTTAACCCTCTCAGAAACAAATAATCTGAAACAAATAGACATTTCTTCAGAAAAGGCATACAATTGGCCAATAGACATGAAAAGATGCACAACATCACTAATCATAAGAGAAGTGCAAATTAAAACCAAAATGAGGTATCAGCTCACACCTGTCAGAATGGCTATCATCAATAAATCAAACAGTAAGTATTGGTAAAGAAGTGGAGAAAATGAAACCCTCATGCTTTTTGGTCTAATTGCAAATTGGTTCAGCCAGTATTAAAAACAGTATGATGTTCCTCAAAAAGGTAAAAACTCAGTGGGGAGGGGGAGATTTGAGGGGGGAGGTACAGGGAATAAGAAGCATAAATGGTAGGCATAAAATAGGGGGAGGTTAAGAATAGTATAGGAAATAGAGAAGCCAAAGAACTTATATGTACAACCCATGGACATGAACTGGCGGGGTGAGATGCTGGAGGGTGGTGGGGTGCAGGGTGGAGGGGGAATAAAGGAGAGAAAAAAATTGAGACAACTGTAATAGCATAATCAATAAAATATACTTAAAAAGTGGCAAAAAAAAAAAAAAAGGTGAAAACAGACCTGGCTGGTATGGTTCAGTGGATTGAGTGCTGGTTTGATTCCCAGTAAAGGCACATACCTGAATTGCGGGCCAGGTCCCCAGTAGGGAGCATGTGAGAGGCAACTACACATCGGTGTTTCTCTCCCTCTCTTTTTCTCTCCCTTCCCCTCTCTCTAAAAATAAATAAATAAAATCTTAAAAGAAAGGTGTTACATACATGCAATAGAATATTATTTGGCCATAAGAATGAATGAAATCTTACCATCTGCAACAAGACAACATGGATAGACCTAGATGGTATTGTGCTGAGTGAAGTAAGTCAGAGAAACACAAATGTATGATTTTATTTATATGTAAAATCTAAAACGTAAAATAAATGAACAAGCAAACAGAAACTCAGATGCAGAGAACAAACTCAGTTGCCAGGTAGGAGGTGGTTTGGAGGACTGGGGTCAAAGGTGGAAGAGATTAAGAAGTACAAATTGGCAGTTACAAAATAGTCACTGGGATATAAAGAACAGCATAGGGAATATAGTCAGTAATGTTGGCGTAACTGTTCTGCTAGATGGGTACTAGATTTATCATTGGGAGCACTTCATATGTTATTTAAATGTCTAACCACTATGCTGTACACTTGAAACTAATTTTTTCATTGAAAAATGAAAAAAATTAAAAGTGTAAGGAGAAAGAAGTAATCTGTAATTCCGTTTCCTATCTGTTGAGATTCTTCTGTATTGCATTTCAGAATCTTTTTTTTCTCTCACATGGTTTCTGTAAGATAAGTAGAGTGTAGAAGTTTTTGTTTTTAAAACAAATGACATTTATGTTGGAACCTAAAAGAATTTTGTATATCGTATTTTTCTAATAAATAACATCATGAATATTTATTTCCATATAGTGTTAAAAATTCATAGTAAATACCATTTTAAAATGTTGCATATATTAGATACATTATAATTGAGCCATTCTACTGCTGATGTATAATCTCCAACTTGATTTGAACTTTGAACTATTTGTTTCCTTCCTCTGCAGGATACTTTTAAAGTACATTATGAGAACAACAGCCCTTTTCTTACTATCACCAGTATGACCCGAGTCATCGAGGTCTCTCACTGGGGTAATATTGCTGTGGAAGAAAATGTGGACTTGAAGCACACAGGGGCTGTGCTTAAGGGGCCTTTTTCACGCTACGATTACCAGAGACAGCCAGATAGTGGTATATCCTCCATCCGTTCTTTTAAGGTATGGAGTGTTCAACTTGGACATTGGGAGAAATTATGACTTTATCACATCTGCCCTTTGTTTGCTTTTTGAAAGTAGGTAAATACGGACAGTTTAAAATTGATGCTGTTCAAGTGGTTGAGTGACAGAATTAGAACCAAGAAAAAGGACTTTCTAAAAAATGCTCCCATTTATAAAAGTAGGCCATGTTTTGTAAGGAAAGTGTAAATAATAGGGAAAGGATAAACAGGATACCACCCCTGATACAGTAGTATTGCCGATAATTTAATATTTTTATGCTGTTTTTAAAAAATTTGATCGTATTTTATATACAGTTTATATTTGTGTGTTATAAGTGAGATCTTGTAAGTATTTTCATGTACTTAACATATAGAAGGGCTTATGGTATGAAAAAGATACTACATTTTCTCCCCTTGGCTATCAAAATATACTTACAAGTTTGGAAGATACAATAAAGAATATTAGGTGGAGAAAACCCTTCTATAACTCTCCCTGTTACCTAGTTATTTGATATAATTTATTTTATCTTTAGTTTCCCCCTGTAAAATAACTTTCAGATTGTTTTTACCTTTGTTATGTCTTTGGTATTCACAGAAGTATTTATGATTCTCTATATACTTATAGAAGAATTTGGGTATTTCTCAACCTTTTTAAGAAGTAGATCTAACTAGTGAATCTAGCTAGACATTTTGAAGCCTTGGGGTAAAAGTTAGATTTTTTAGATTGTTTACAGTTTTGGGACTATTCTAATTGAGTAGTACTATGATGAAGATCTTGGTGCAGAAAATCTTTTCTGTGTTTAAGATTATTTCCTTTGAAAAAGGTTTGTGTTCACTCTCTTGTAGACTATCCTCCCTGCTGCTGCCCAGGATGTTTATTACCGGGATGAGATTGGCAATGTTTCTACCAGCCATCTCCTTATTTTGGATGACTCTGTAGAGATGGAAATCCGGCCTCGTTTTCCTCTTTTTGGAGGGTGGAAGACCCATTACATTGTTGGCTACAACCTCCCAAGCTATGAGTACCTGTATAATTTGGGTAAGTCTTTTTTTTAATTTTTAAAAATATATTTATTAATTTTAGAGAGAGAGGAAGTTGGGGAGAGAGAAACATCAATTGGTTGCCTCCCATACATGCCTCTACCAGGGATTGAACCTGCAATTTAGGTATGTGCTGTGACCGGGAATTGAACCCTCAGCTTTTTGGTATATGAGATAACACTCAAACCAACTGAGCCAGGAAGGGCAGTCTTTTGTTTTTCTTTAACTGATTTATTGGAGTGACACTAGTTAATAAAATTATACAGGTTTTGGGTACAATTTGGGTCATTCTTAATAGTAAGGGTGTAGAAAAGGGAGATACCATTTATTTTATTTGTTTGTTTATTTTGACAATTGCCAGTCCTATATGGGGAGAGAGAATATTCTGTTATTCTTAAAAAGGCTGGGATATCAGGAACAGCTTTCTGTGGGTGGGTACAAATTACTATTATAAAAGTAATACATACATAAGGTAATCAATTCAAACTGAAGTTCCTTATCTCCAGATCAACTATAACTGGAGGGAACTGCTTAAATTCTCTTATCTTGACATATTTAAAAAATAAAACTTTAGCCCTGGCTGGTGTGGCTCAGTGGATTGAGCGCAGGGCTATGAACTGAAAGGTCACTGGTTCGATTCCCAGTCAGGGCACCTGCTTGGGTTATGGGCCCGGTCCCCAGTAGGGGGCGTGTGAGAGGCAACTGACAGCCAATCAATATGTCTCTCACACACTGATGTTTCTCTCCTTTTTCCCTCCCTTCCTCTCTCTAAAAGTAAATAAATAAAATCTTTAAAAAAATAAAATAAAAGTAGAGAATAAAAACCACTTTTATATAGGTACCCAGAACTGATGATTATAAATGTTTTATCAATATTTTCTTCAAGTCTTTCTTTTAAAAATCTTTTTAATGCAAAATAAAATATAGAAAAATCACATAAAACAAATGTGTAGCTCAGTCAATTACTGTAAGAGGAGTGCTGTAACACTGTCAATTCAACAAATTGAAATTTGCCAGTCCCTCAAAAGGTCCTCCATGTACCTCTTCTTTCCTCACAACAGTAATCATCTTCCGGATTTTTAGTAGCCACTTTTCTTGAACTTTTTCATAGTTTTATCACTCAAGAGTACATCTTTAGATACTAGTTTCATTCTTTTAAAAAAAATTGATTTGTCTTATCAGTCTCTACTAATTCAGTTTCCTGTTCCACCTGTTTTTCTTAAAATTTACCTGTTGAAGAACTTGAGAACACCTGCAGTGTAACCTGCAGTCTGGATTTTGCTGACTCCTTTCTCAGTGCAATTCAGCACATTTCTTTTTTTTTATTAAATTTTTTTTATTGATTTGAGAGGGGAGGGGGGAGAGAGAGAGAAACGGAAACACTCTCTTATCTATTCATCATTGGTTGCTTCTTATATGTGCCCTGAACAAGCATCGAACCTGCAACCCTGGCATGTCAGAATGAATCGGGTAGCTCTAACCAGCTGAACCGCCCAATTCATATTTCTGTCTTCTGTATATTTTACACATTGACAGCTGTTCCTGGAGGCTTGATCAGACTAGATTTGATCCTTTTAGCAAGACTCGGGTGAATGATGTGTTCTTTCATTGAAAGGCATGCAGTATTAGTGTCTAGTATATCCTTTTGTGATGCTCAGTGTCTAGATCCTGCTATTTTACAGGGGACTGAAAATTGTTGATCTATTTCTAGCATTTCTTTTTCATTTATTAGGTGGGATTTATAAGGAAACACCTCCCCTTATCTACTCTTAGGTTTTCTAGTGTTGCAGTTCATATAGGAAAGGCAGGATAAATACTCAATTCTTTCTCTTTTATGTACTAGATGACCAATTAAGTTTTCTTAAAAAAATCATTATATATTTACAGATTTAAACATTTTATGGGTTTCATTCCTGTGCAGTGATTATCCTCATTGGTGATATCGTATCACATTCTCCTACCTTTAGCCACTAAACACCTTTTCAGATTGAGTTCCCGAATTGTTTTGACATGACACCAGTAAGTCTCTGTTAGCTTCCTTGCTGTCTGATGAAAGGGCATTCCTTGCTCAACTTGTATATTTTCTGTCCCAGATCTGAAACCAGCCCTTTCTCCTCAATGCTGTAGTTTCTTCTAGTGAAAAAAAGGTCTCTGAAGACCATACTCTGAGAATTGGGAATACTTATTGCTCTTAGGTTGGTTAATTTCTAGATCTTTTCAGTTAATAGAGCTAGGTATGTATTATCTCTCTGTATTAAAAAATTGTGAATTCATGCAGTTACTTATAGTATGACTGTATGGTATATGGGAACATGGTCCCCTTTCCAAGCTCCAGCTCCCCCTCCAAACTGTGGGAATATAGTGAAGGCCATTTGTAAGTGGATTGTAAGACCTTGGGAATCTGGCCAGCTCCTCAGTTAAGGGAGAAACTGCTTCTGAATGTGCGCCCATATTGTAAACAACTGTAGAGAAACAGTATACATTTTGATTTCATGTGGTCACTCTACATACCCTCTTTGTTTGTTTTCTTTACTCTATGTAACCCTGTACTGGAAAAGTTTGGGTTGTGGTAATTTCACTGGCTAGCCACTCCCAATGTGGTCTCTCTGTAAGCCAGGTCAGACTTGATGGAAAACTTCACTGGCCAGCTGCCACCAGTGCACACATAAGTCCTAATAAACAAACCCATGTCTTTCACAGCCAGTCCTCTGGGTGATTTCTTTGGATTCAGCAGGCAATACACTGAGGTGTTCTCTGACCTCAGCTCTTTGCATAACAATGGCCTATAGAGATTTCGTTTTTATATATTATATATATCTAATTCCATATTGAGAATCCTGATTGTGGAGGACACAGGATGATAGAATATTTTATAAATAGTCATTTGTTTTAGCCCACACTTAATATACAGCAGTCAATAAAAGTAGTCATACAGCCCTGGCTGGCGTAGCTCAGTGGATTGAGCATGGACTGCGAACCAAAGCATCACAGGTTCGATTCCCAGTCAGGGCACATGCCTGGGTTGCAGGCCATGGCCCCCAGCAACCGCACATTGATGTTTTTCTCTCTCTCTTTCTCCCTCCCTTCCCTCTCTAAAAATAAATAAATAAAATCTTAAAAAATAAAAAAGAAAATCAGTTAAAAAAATAACTTTAAAAAAATAAATAAAAAAATAAAAGTAGTCATACTACCTTTTCCAATATGATTACTGAAAACAGTTAATTTTTTTGCATATCCTTTCATTTCTCCATAGTACACCATTTTTTGGTGTACTGTGTATATATACTATGTATACAGCAGAAAAAAAATAACCATTACTTAGTATACTTTCTCCTTTTTTAACTTGTCTTAGTTCTACAGATAACTACATTTAATACTCACCATCAGTTTTTATGTTGACTGGTACCTTTAGTCATTTTGACGATCTGGAGCTCATCCTCAAGTGGATCCCACAGGAGGGTTTGATGAGTTCTTACAGGTTGATAACAGGTTGTGCCTTTTGTGCTTTTCTCAATATAAAATCTTTGGCTTTCATTTCTTTCCTTGAATATCTTAAATATGTTACTTCATTTTTTTTTTCAGCATAGAGTGTCCCTATAAAAGATCTGGTGAAAATTTGATTTTTTTCCTCTTATAAGTCATGTGCTCTTTTTATCTAGGTGCTGAAAATTTTTTTCTTCTTGAAAGTATGATACTTTTACTAGAACATCACAGTGGTTGCTATTTATCATAGTCTTTCAACTTAGAGTATCAAACTTTTTTGAAGGTTTTCTACAGTTGGGACTCCTATTATGTCAATGTTGAATCTTTGTCTTCAGTATTTGGCACTTTTCTCTTGAGTCTTCTTCATTTTTAGTTTTTCTGTTTTTCACCTTTTTATCATAAGACATTATCTGTTTATTCATTCACATGCCTTCCAATTTGGCTTTCATTTCTAAAATGACTTCATTTTATTTCTAGTTTTTTTTTTCCTGAGTTCTTTTACTTTTCTGAATTTCTATAAATCTGGTTTACATTGCTCTTCATGACTTGTGTCATTTTCATAATGCCTTTAGCTTGGTTTGAAATAATAAGAACAGCTTTGGTTGGTTTTGTGGTCATGTCTTCTGGCATGCTTTTATTTTCTCTGGGGATGTAATTTTTTTATAACTTAAAATTATTTTTAATTGCAGTTGTCATTGTAGGTTTTTAAATATAACTTAATCTAAAAAGGGGAGTCTTATACTTTTTTGTTACTCATTTTTCTTTTTTAAAGATTTTATTTATTTATTTATTTCTAGAGAGAGGGGAAGGGAGGGAGAAAAAGAGGGAGAGAAACATCAGTGTGTGGTTACCTCTTGAGCACTCCCCACCAGATACTTGGCCTGCAACCCAGGCAGGTGCCTTGACTGGGAATTGAACCGACGACCATTTGGTTCACAGTCTGGTGCTCAGTCCACTGAGCCACAGCAGCTATGGCCCATTGCTCATTTTTAATGTGAACTTTTAGGAGGAATAATTTTAACTGCCCAATTTTCTGTTGTTTTAGTGTAGTATTAAAAAAAATGTTGGCTTGCTTTCTGAGCTTTCTCTGGCTCTGTTTTCCCATATCTCTGTTGTTCCTATTATGCTTGATTTTGATTCTACTCCAGCAGTTTTTTTCTTAGTATATGATACTGTCCTGAAAGGGGAGTTCAGATAGGCTTTTAAAAGTTCTCTGGACTAGACTGCTCTAGACTTGCAGATCTTCTGTGGGCACATTTTACTCACCCACCATGCAGGGTGTAGGAGTCCTGGGTTTTAGTGAACACTACTGTCTGTCAGGGGCTCTTCTGTTCTCAGGTCTGTGGTTGCCCTGTTGCCTCCCTTTGCTTTCTTATTCACAGATACTAATAATGTGTAGATCTTGTGGCTCTTGGTATTTTGTGGACTACACCCTCATATTCTGAGGTTCATGGAGATTCCTTGTTACATAGTTTGTTGTGAGCATGGTCCATGGGTTTCTTATTTTGTTACCTAGTTGCTCCACCTTTATGTGGAAATTCGGGAAGACCCAGAATCTGTGCTGCCATCACCACCTCTGTCTTCCATAGTCTCGTAGCCTATTAACATTAGGTAGCATCTTTACTCCTCTCTGTGTAAGATAGGAGTGTTCATATCCAGTATTTCCCTCTAGCTCCTCTCATTTTTTCACATCATTGCATGTGTTTGCTTAATCCTCCAGGTGACCAGTATGCACTGAAGATGAGGTTCGTGGACCATGTGTTTGATGAGCAAGTGATAGATTCTCTGACTGTAAAGATCATCTTGCCTGAAGGAGCCAGGTGAGTGTGACTGTTCCTTTCTTCTGCTACCCATTTCTCTGGTGATGCCCTGGGTACCTCAAGAGAAATATGTGTCCATAGGACACAGATTAAGTGCTCAGTCCATAGCTCTGACTGTGAAGCCTGTAGGGATCTTCTGACAGGAGTTTAAATAGAAAAGTTAGATTCAAATGAGCGAACAAGATTTATTTATGAAATATTTCTCAAACACAGTACCTTTGTGTGATAGGAGCAGTATCCAAAGTCACCTTAGCAGGCCAGAGTGATGGCCTGAATCTGATGGGACGATTTGCAACAGGGAATAATTTAGAGTCAGTACAGTCAGGTAGCCCTTATGTTATGTTAATAGAATGAAGAAGAGTAATGGAACAGTGGCTTCATTTTATCCTGGGTTCCTTAGACTAGATCCAGAAAGGTGTGCGGAGGGGGAATCTCAGATGATGTATTCGAGTTCTGTGGTTACAATCAGTAGGAGCTGTCTTTGGCCAATTTAAGCAGAGAGGAATAAGTTTGGAAGGGTAAGAGATATCATTAAGTGACAACATAGACTGAGGAGCTAGGGTTTGGAAAGCCAGAGCCAGACCATCTTTAGGACCCCAGTTGGCTAAAAGTGATGGACACCCACAGGGGCACCTGCCCTTGGCATGAGTGACAGGCACTTTTTTTTTTGTAGGCTTTGTGTCGTTTGCTCTTGATTCACATTAAAGGGAAGCATTTACTTGGCCTGTTAGGTTACTTGTTTACTCTGATTATCAGAGAGAGTAACCTTGGTTGTTCTTCCTATGGAGGACATTCATTGGGGAATGGGTATTTCCTCCAAGTAAAACTGGAGTGCTGTTAACTAGGAGAAGGTAGAGTGAGTCTGTGCAGACAAAAGTAGGGTGTATCTCCTGTACCCTATAACAAGTTTTCAGTCATATGAGAAGACAACATTTGGAGTAACTTTTCAGGGACCTCATCAAGTCTCTGAGAGGCTCTTGTTGGGTAGAATGCACACAGAATTCGTGAGCTGTATGAGTCCAGGGGGTAGGCCAGTATTGGCGAGCCCTTGTGCTTCCACGGTGCAGGGAGACCGACAGTTGTTGCCTCCCTCAGCAGAAGAATAGTCTCATACTCAGGGCTTCCCAACAGCGGGTCAGCTGTCTCAAGTGGTCGGGTGTTCCCTGGTGCTAGAAGGAGAACAGAGTGGAGTATGAACTTAGTGATCCTGAAAGGCCCCTTGAGACTTGGAATTTTCCAACCCTAAATAAACTTAGTTGGTCAGTGCAATTTGTCTGAGACTGTATTTTATTCCCAAATGACTTTAGGAACATCCAAGTTGACAGTCCCTATGAAATCAGCCGTGCCCCAGATGAGCTGCACTACACCTACCTGGACACATTTGGCCGCCCTGTGATTGTTGCCTACAAAATAAATCTGGTAGAACAGCACATTCAGGACATTGTGGTACGTGGTTCCACTGTTCTGCCTCCTACACTTCCCAGACAATGGGTGCTGGAGACCAGGACTACCCATCTTTCCCTCCTTGGGCTGGGGTGGTTTGAACATAGCATCCTCTAGGGTTAGGGCTGGGTAGGTGGGGTGGACAGCCCAGATAATTGTTGGCTTGATAAAAACTCTTTTGGCCCCCAGGTTTCTGAGAACCTGTAGGCCTGTCAAAGTCCATCTTCTCGGTTCTCCCCACAGGTGCACTACACGTTTAACAAAGTGCTCATGCTGCAGGAGCCCCTGCTGGTAGTAGCTGCTTTCTACATCTTATTCTTCACAGTCATCATCTATGTCAGGCTGGACTTTTCTATCACAAAGGTATGCTTGTAGCTTTCTTCTTTTTCTTGTCACATAGTCATTTTGCACCCTGAATAATGTGTTTTACTAGCCTTACTGAGTGTTGGTCATCCCAAGCCCAAGGCAGAATGCTGTGGCCCAGAAGACTATCTCCTGAGGCTTCTGCTAATTTTTTATGTAAAGATACCTTGTTGCTGTGGTCACAGAGCACGTACAGGTTGCTAATGGTGGTGAGTACTGTGGGAACAGGGCAGCTGGCATAGTGTGTGCTGTTGGTGGTGGGACCTGTGGGCCTGAAAAGGCTACCCTGAGGAGTAATAGGCAGAAAAGGTGGGGAAGGACACTCAGCAAGAGGCGCACAGTTTGTGGGATAGCAGGGAGGGCTTCATGGGGACCTGTGGTTAGTAGTAGTAGTGTGCATGCGAGCAAACACATTGATCCAGCTGGCTCCATAGACCAGCGAAACTGCCCAAGGGTCAAGGTGGTACATTTGGGATAGCTGCTGGCAAACCTTGTCATGCAGACGGGGCTGAATTTGAATTTTATTATGACATAGCCCTATTTTTAAGCTATAAAAATTGCTTTTATTTTACTGATTTTTAAAAAAAATGCCATATATATATGCATTGCAAGAAAGATAAAAATAACTCTTATATGCTTGTCACCTAGATATATCAGTTAACATTCAGCCTGTCTCTATACATCATTTTTCCTGAACCATTTGAGAAGTTAGCAGATATTTGTGCTCCTTTATCCTTGAATACTTAAGCATGTATGCAGCCTGAGAATAAGAATATTCTCTTACATAACCATGACAATGATCAAATTCAGGAAATGTAATATTGTTACATTTCTGCTTGTCCCAGAAATAACTTTTATAGCAATTATTTTTCATATTTCTGAATCCAATTGAAAATCATACAGTTTATTTAGTTATCATAGTTCCTTAGTCTCCTTTAATCTGGAGTAGTTCCTTAGCCTTTGTCTTTAGTGACCTTCATGTATTTGGGAGACAGGTTTTGTAGACTGTCTTTTAGTTTACATTTATCTTGTTCTCCCTGATAAAGTTGAGATTTTGCATTTTTATCAAGAACACTATAAAGTAATGCTCTATTTGCCTGCTGTCTGCCTGGTTTCTTCACTGTAAAGATATTTTTTTCTTTACAATTAATAATTTGTTTGAGGCTAGATAAATATGTTCATATACATTTACCTGTTGTAGCATTTATTATTGATTCTTTTCTGAATATGTTTTTTAGAATGGTAGTCAAAACTATGATACCTTTTACATTATTAGTTGGTATTCTATAAAGAAAGGCTTTTCTTATTGGTTGATTGATTTTTTGGTGGGGGGATTCAAGGGTTTTTACTATGTTCCATGGATTATACTATTTATCCTCACCCAAAGACATATTTTTTCACTGCTTTCAGATAGAGAGGAAAGGAGAGAGAGAAACTTTGATGTGAGCGAGAAGCATCAATTGGTTGCCTCCTGTATGCACCTGAACTGGGAATCATATGTGCCCGTACTGGGGATCAAACCCACAACCTAGGTATGTGCCCTGACCGGGAATTGAACCCGCAACTTTTCAGTTACGGGATGACGCTCCAACTAACTGAGCCACATCGGCCAGGGTCACTGGTACTATTTATTTTGATGCTCTAATTGTCCCAGAGTTGACAGTCTTTTTAACATCTCCATTTTTTTTTTGAGCCCTTCCTTATTGGCACAGTAACACGTTTCAGGTGTATCTTGTACTTTCTCCAAGGAGCCCTGCTTCCTTTTACTGCAGAATGGTACCTTGAGACCAAGATCTGTGAGCTAGAAGTGATCTTTGCCTTTGGACTATAACTGCTTCTAAGCCTTTTCAAAAGGCAGAGCTAGGAGATGAATATGTATGCTATTTAAAATGGAATTAATACTGATGTCATTAATAGACATCAGTAGATATCTGTTAGTAGAGATGATTTTGGGAAGTCTGTAGGACCTCACCTATTGGGCTTTGATTGGTAAGATAAGGAATTTGAGTTTCTCCTTTAGGCCCTGGGAAGCCCTTGAAGTTTCTAAGGAGAAAGACAATGAACATCTGGAAGCCCTCTCTGACCGGAGCTGAGATTTCTCTTTCCTGAGTTTCTATGCCTTCCATGGTGCAGTCTGGCATTAGTACCCTTTTCCGCATCTGTCTGCCTAACCCTGCTGGACTTTGAAGTGAACATCTGTTTCATTCTCATGTCCTGGTCTTAACCCATTGCTGAACTGGTCCAGGTTTAGTGTTAGTATGAGTTTAATTCTCTGCCTTTCCAAGAAGGTAGATTTTTAATTAATTAATTAATTTAGAGAGAGGGGAAGGGAAGGAGAAAGGAAGAGAAACATCAGTGTGAGAAACAGCTATCAGTTGCCTCTTTTATGCGCTCTGACTGGAAATGTGCAACCTAGGCATGTGCCCTGACTGGTAATTGAACCTGGTGACCTTTCCCTTGGGGGGATGAGGTCCAAACATGCCCTACTGGTCAGGGCAGAAGATGGCTTTTTTTGTTTGTACAATTGGTTATGGGTGATCTTCAGCAGGTGAAAATTGGAGTGGGTTCAGGCCTGGTTTCATCACACACAGTATCTCTTCTCCAGGATCCGGCTGCAGAAGCCAGGATGAAGGTTGCCTGCATCACAGAACAGGTCTTGACCCTGGTCAATAAGAGAATAGGTCTCTACCGTCACTTTGACGAGACTGTCAATAGGTATAAGCAGTCTCGGGATGTATCCACCCTCAACAGTGGCAAGAAGAGCCTGGAGACGGAACACAAGGCCTTGACCAGTGAGATAGCACTGCTACAGTCCAGGCTGAAGACGGAGGGCTCTGACCTGTGTGACAAAGTAAGTGTCTGCCAGCATGCCAACACTGAGTCACTTGGCTTGTTGCCTGCTATAACCCAATTTAGGGGGTTGTACCCAACTGTCAAGAGCATCATACAGCTACTGTGCCTGGATCAGAAATTAGGCAGCTCTTGCTCACTGCTGGCTTATGGGGTGACATCTCATGCAGTTGTAGACTTGTGGCATGGTGTCAACCTTTGTGATGAAACAAAAAGTTTTGGTGTCTCGGATGTGAACTGGGTTTGGAGAAAGCTCTGCTGGCTTGTATAACACTGTCTGTCCACATGGGCAGCATTGAGAGCAGCTGCTTCCTCTCTTGGAAGCCAAACTGAACAGGGTAAGAAGAACCTAGACTTAGAAGAATGGGTTTGAATTCAGGCTGTGATTGAGACTTTGTAATCCTAGGCAAGTTATTTCACTTTTCTAAATCAGTTGCCTCACAGGTAAACTGGGGATGCTCTTAGTACTTATCTCATAGTGGTTGTGAGTGTGAAATGAGTTCAGTGCATATAAAGTGCTGAGAATCCTGCCTGAGACATGCTGTGAGTTCTTGTGATCTGTAAATGAGGATGGGGACTTCCCCTCCCCCTGGAGGTATCCCTCAGAGTTCTCGACCTCCCTCTTTATGTGCCACGCCCCAGCATTCCCTCTCTTTTCCCTGTGCTGTTTTCTTCATAGCATCCATCATGTTTTGAAACTGTTTATTCATGTGCTTAAGTATATATAATGTGTCAGCTTCTTGAGGGGCAGATACCTTATCTGTCTTCAGTGTGTTTTCCAGAAGCTAGAATTATGCTTAGCACTGTGGCTCACTAAATATTTGTTGAATGTTGAGTGAATGTGACTATAAAAGTCTTCAGTCTGACAGTGAGTCATTGATAATGTGGAAGTCGTTCAGTCCTGTGGGCACACCCCTGCCATTGGTGTTTTGTCTAGATGAACTCCTGCACCCAGTTTGGCAAGCTGAAGGGATGAGAATGAAGGTTCCTAGAGTACCTACTGTGTGCCTGGTGCCATGTTAGGTGATTTCATATTATTTTTACATTTAGTCTTCAACAGTACTCTTTGAAGAGTACTAAGCTCTTCAGCTTAGTACTAAGCTGGGCCAGCTAAGGCCCAGGGATGGTGAACAGACTTGGTCACAAGAGTCAGAGCTTGAAGGAACAGGGTTTGTAGGGGATGAAGCTGTTATTTGAAGCCAAGCCTGTCTTCATTCCCAGCCAGCCCCTATGATCTGGGAGTTCTGGAATCTGTAGGCATGGGAGTTGGTGGGCCCTGCTGAGTAAGGGTGAGAGGACAGTTCTCAAACCCTGCCTTGCTCTTTCCTTGGACAGGTGAGCGAAATGCAGAAACTGGATGCACAGGTCAAGGAGCTGGTGCTAAAGTCTGCAGTGGAAGCTGAGCGACTGGTGGCTGGCAAGCTCAAGAAAGACACATACATCGAGAATGAGAAGCTTATCTTAGGAAAGCGACAGGAGCTGGTCACCAAAATTGACCACATCCTGGATGCTCTGTAGCCCCTGCCAGTTGTTTCCATGATGGGCCCAGGGTGCTGCACTTACAGATGGCAGGTGTGTGTACAGGTGTGCGTTGGGGGGACTATAAACTTTGAGGCCAGTGAATGCTGGTGTCTGTATTTTTCAAAAGGCCTTCAGGGAAGAGAAGCCAGGTCCTGCCTCAGACAACACAGGAAGCTTAGTTCTTGTCCCTAAACCGTTCCTTTAACAAAGAAAACCTTAAATTCATTAAAAATAAAATATCTTTGTGTTTTCAACAAAGAAATTTTCAATATTTGATTGGTTTTCTTTTATTCTGAAGCCTAGCTCCTTGTTTTATGCCCTTCTACTTCCTGATGTCTGGGTATTTTGTAAGTGTGTGCATGTTTTTTTCTTTCTGATATGCTTATTCATTTTAGAGATAGGGAGAGAGAGAAACATCGATTCGTTGTCTCCTACACATTCCCCAACCCAGGATCAAACCTGCAACCTAGATATATGCCCTGACCAGGTATCAGACCCCCAGCTCTTTACTGTGTGGGGTGACTCCAACCAATTGAGCCACACCAGCCAGGGCAATGTGTGCATGTTTTTTAAAGCATGTGTGACAAAAAAATAAATAAATAAAGCAGGGACTGTGAAACATGTTTTATTCTGTGAAAATCTCTCATAACTTATTTTTTAACTCTGAGTATAGTCCTTTTATGAGGTGCTTTTTATCTACTAAATAATGGACTTGCTCCTTAGAGCAAGTATGATGCAAGTATTGGTTATGTATTAGAACACTGAGGCCACAAAGGTAAAGTGGACTTCATAAAGTTACAGAACAGAGTGATAGAGTAAGTTCTCTGTTCTTGCATTTTTTGACTACCTATTTTTCATCACATGCTCTACTAGGTACTGAGGAAACTGATGAGCAAATCAGAGAGGATTCTTTTGGAGGACAGATGGTCAAATGGTCAAGCACATTTATAATCACAAACCGTGACAAAACCTTGTGAGGAAAAGGGACACAGGGTCCCCTGAAGGTATATATTAGACAATGCTAGACTTAATCGACAAGGGAGCTGGTGAATGGTTCACTGAAGGGAGCGACTTTTGAGTTGAGCTCTGTAGGAGTTACATATAGATGGCAGGGGTGGTGGGGCAGAGAGTATTCCAGGTAGAGAGCATAGTATTTGCAGAGGCCCCGAGATAGGCTGGGGCTTGACATGAATGGGATCCAGAGAGTAAGGTGGACAGTGTATGACATAGGACTGCAAATGAAAAGTCCAGTACAAGATAGAGCTTTATAAGTCTGTCAAGGCTTTTAGCTTTATCCTAAAATGAAGGGAAGATATGTGTGAGACATACTTAGATTTGTATTTTATCTGAGAACTGCTGAAGGCTTTAAGGATGTGGGAGAGAACCTTGTAATCCAGGCAAAAGATGAGGGCTTGGGCATGGGTGATGATGTACCAACATGGTTAGAGTTGACAGATTTAGGTTGGGAAATTCACAGTGCTAAATGAGAGCCATGCTTTCTCCTGCTCTTTCTTTTGTGGGGTATATACCTCGTCTTTACCTAGTTCATTCCTGCTCAGCCTTCAGGTAACAGTTTAAGGTTTCTGTCTCAGGGAAGCCTTCTAGGACCTCTCATACTCAGTCAAACACTATTGTGCCCTCTTGTTCAAGCTGTAACTCTCCATATCCTGCTGCATAGTCAGGATGTGTGTGATTACTGGTCTGGCTCTGATACAGCAGGGGTTTTGTTTGGTGTGCTTACTCTCACATTATTAGCTAGATGTTCAGATCAGTGTATTGTACATAGTGGGTGGCTTACTGAATGAATGAGTAGCTTAAATATTGGTGGGGTAGGTTGAGAAATGATTGTGCCATTCATTTAACATGGGAAGATGTGTAAGACCAGGTTTGAGGAAGATAATGATAAATTCTGTTTCAAACATGGACATTCAAGTAGGAATGTCTATGGGCAGTTAGATATTCAGGCCTACAACTCAGGAGAGGCCTGGCATGGAAATGATAAATGTGGGGGTTGTTCAATATGAAGATGTTTGTGGAAATGATGAGATGGAGGATGTGGTGGGTAAAGGTGCTTAAGAAGGGTGCTGAGTAAGAAGAGAACCAGAACTGAATATTAGGACTGTAAAAGTGGCCACTTGGAGCACACCACTGCACAGTAGCTAAGTGGCCACTGACCATGTGGTGTCATGGAAGCCAAGTGGAAAGATGTTTCAAAAAAGGAAAAAGCACTTCCGGCCAAGATGGAGGCATAGGTAGACACTGTGCCTCTTTGCACAACCAAAATAAGGTCAGCAACAATTCAGAAACAAGATAACAACAAGATCTGACAGAAAATGAACTGTATGGAAGTCAGACAACCAAGGAGTTAAAATATACACATTCATCCAGACCGGTAGGAAGGGTGGAGACTGGCAGCTGGGTGGAGAGGGGTCAAGACACAAAAAGTGGTGGCACCAGACACATAAGGCATCCTGGGCGCAAGACCCCAGCGGGCAGACCCTGGGCACACAGGCAGCTGACAGATCCAGCGAGGCAGTGACTGTGAAACAAGGCACTCCATGCAAGGCTCCTGGCTATCCGGGCCACATTTGTGCACAGATAAACCAGGCAAAATTGGGCAGTGAGACAGACCGTGCCACCCAGGGTCCCAGTGCCAGGGAAAAAGAACCTCGTGATACTGACTGAAAACACCTGTGGGGGTTGAGGCGCAGGGAGAGACTCCCAGCTTCACAGGAGAGTGCATTGGAGAGACCCATAGGGTCCTAGAATGTACACAAGCCCATCCACCTGGGAATCAGCACCAGAAAAGCCCAGTTTGCTTGGGGGAAGTAGTGGAAGGGACTGAAATCAGATGGAGAGAGGAGCAGGCACCATTGTTTCCCCTCAGACCCCGCCCCCACATACAGTGTCACAACCCAGCAATGTGGGTTGCCCTGCCCTGGAGAACACCTAAGGCTCTGACCCTCACGAAGTAACAGGTGCAACCAAACCAAAAAAAAAAAGCCCTCAAACGAAAGTACAAATCAAAGCCCCAGAGCCAGTACTTTTAAGTGACCAAGAGATAGCCAACCTATCAGATACGTAGTTCAAAGCACTGGTAATCAGGATGCTCACAGAATTGGGTGAATTTGGTCGCAAATTAGATGAACAAATGAAGGCTACGATAAGAGAAATGAAGGAAAATGCACAGGGACCAATAGTGATGGGAAGGAAACTGGGACTCAAAACAATAGAGTGGACTAGAAGGACGAAAGAAATAACCAAACAGAAAAGAATGGAGAAATAATTCAAAAAAATGAGAAGCTTAGGAACCTCCAGGACATCTTTAAATGTTCCAACATCCGAATTATAGAGGTACCAGAAGGGGAAGAGCAAGAGCAACAAGTGGAAAAGTTTTTTTGAATAAATAATAAAGGAGAACTTCCCCATTCTGGCAAAGGAAATAGACTTCCAGGAAATCCAGGAAGCTCAGAGAGTCCCAAAGAAGTTGGACCCAAGGAGGAACACACAAAGGCACATCATAATTACATTAGCCAAGGTAAAAATGAAGGAGAGGATCCTAGAAGCAGCAAGACAAGGAGACAGTAACCTACAAAGGAGTTCCCATCAAACTGTTACCAGATTTCTCAAAGGAGACCTTGCAGGCAAGAAGGGGCTGGGAAGAAGTATTCCAAGTCATGAAAGGCAAGGACCAAATCCAAGATTGCTCTATCCAGCAAAGCGTTAATTTAGAATGGAAGGGCAGATAAAGTGCTTTTCAGATAAGGTCAAGTTAAAGGAGTTCATCATCACCAAGCCCTTATTACATGAAATGTTAAAGGGACTTATCTAAGAAAAAGAAGATAAAAAAACATATAAAATGACAGCAAATTCACAGTTATTAACAACCACACCTAAAACAAAAACAAAGTAAGCAAACAACTAGAACAGGAATAGAACCACAGAAATGGAGATCACATGGAGGGTTAGCAACAGGGTAGTGGGAGGAGGAGAGGGGGAAAAGGTACAGAGAACAAGTAGCATAAATGGTAGGTAGAAAACAGGGGGAGGGTAAGAATAGTATGGAAAATGTAGAAGCTAAAGAACTAACGACACATGGACATGAACTAAAGGTGGGGAATGTGGGTGGGAGAGAGTGTGCAGGGTGGAGAGGAGTGAAGGGGGGAAATGGGACAACTGTTATAGCGTAATCAATAAATAAAATAAATAAATAAATCAATCAATAAAAAAAGATTCAAAGGATTGAAAAAAAACGGAAAAAACAGCAAGTGCCACTGAGAGTTGTCAAGCAAAAGGAAGAGTGGGAGATGCCTGTTGGTTTTAGGAGCAGGTCATTTTTTGAAGTCATTTTTCAGTGACTTAAACTGTTGGTGGAGTGATGGGAAGGAGATTTGGGTTGAGGTGAGGCTTCTTTTGAATAGTGACTGCATTTCACAGACAGGCTGTGAAAGGGATGAGAGTGGGGTGGCTATAGGAGGATGTGCAGCTGAAAGTTTTAAAATCGAAGAGATTCAAGTGTGTCTGTCAAATGCTATTGGGAGGGATCCTGCAGCTGAATATAGAGAAGAGAAAATGATTGTGGACAATGTGAAATATTTGATACAGTAGTAAGATATGGGTTCCAAAGGACAGTGGAAGGACTGGGACTTGGGTATAGAGGGAGGACACTTGTTTTCAACAGTGTGATTCTGCATTCAGAGAGCCTCCATGGAAATCTGAATCCTGCCACCCACTGTGACCTTAGGCAAAGCTTTTGGGTATCAGTTCCCTCATTTGTAAAATGAAGCAGTGCTATATTAGCTGCTTGATAGGATGGCTTTAAGGATGACATGATGTAGTAAGTGTGAAGTGACGTATTCCAGCTGCTTGTTAAGTATTAGTGATTTTGTTCTATTTTGTTTCATTTATCTCTTTCCATCGCTCCAATCATAGTGTTTCTGGCCTGAGTCTGGATCCGTGTGGTGTCCTATCTTCAAGGTTTGGAAACTGGAGGCTGTACGGGACTGGTGTTCACATGGTGTTCTTGTGGGCCTGTCCCCACTCATATCTGGTCTCTGGTACCCTTAGGTGGGACCAAGCAGGCCTTCCCCTGCTCCCCTAAAATTGCCCAACTCATTTGTCCAGCATCCTTGCAACACTGCCTCTGCTTCTCTAAGGAAGCCCAGGTACAGCTATGTGCTTTAGGGCTGGGGCCCTGGTTGCCCTGGCCAGGTCCCACCTTGGCCCATTTGGCCAGTTACTTCACCAGCCTGGAAAATAAAAGCTGGCAAGGGTTCATGCCAGCAGGCCTCTCACAGGCCTGGGCAGGAAGCTGTGCTTGTGTCCTAATGTCTCTGAAACCTATGGAAATATCACTGGGATGCCAGAATGTAAGGCTGAGTGCAGCTCATGAGGAAGGCTGCATCCATGTTAAAGGGAGGGTAGCTTGGTCATTCCCCAAAGCCAATGCTTTGGCTGTTGCACCACTTAGGGGCACAGGTCTGGGAACTGCTGCTCCCATCTGAGCTGGAAGTGGGCCTGAGGTCAGCATGGGAGTTAGGCTGCAGTGCAGATGTTGGGTGATGGGGACTTAGGCTTCCAAATTTCCTGTGCTGGGCCAGATAGAGCCCATGGCTCACCCTGTGTCCTGGGCTGGGGGGGCTATGGGTGAGGCCTCCTGCTCCCAGCCTGTCCTCATCCTTAGCTCTGGGCATAGCATCTTAGAACATGGGCAGCCTGAGTTCCCTGGTCCTCTATTTCCCTGTGGCAAACATGGGCTCACTTGCTCCCTTGTAAATCATAGGGTGAGGGTTGAAATGAGGCCCTGTGTATAAAGAGTTTACCAAGGCCTGGCTCCCCTAGGTAAGATGAGGTGCCTTAGACACCTGGCACCTCTTATTTGGTCTCAAACCCAGTCTACTCCATCTGTGGCCCTCATGGTAGGTGTGTGGAGAAGAACGCTCTCCCCAGGCTTCCAGGACAATGTTCAGACCCCCAAGCCAGTCTCATCTCCAGCATTGGCCAAGATGCCCAGCTCCAGTGGCCAGACTCCAACATCCATCACGGCCTCAGCTTTCAACTGCCCCTACAGCCGCAGGTGGTCGTGTAGCAGGCCCTTGGCCATCAGCAGCTTCCCGCAACCCGACTCCTGGTTTAGAAGGGGGAAAACACAGCTGAAGAAGGAGGGCTGGGTGTCACTTTTTCTCCTCCATTTGTCTTGGAGGCTGACATGGGAGAAAACCCCAAAGGGCCAAATGTACCCTCACAGTTTCACCACAAGTATCCTGACTGGGCATCTGGTACCGAGCTGATAGTGCAGGCCCCGGCCGCAGCCCCGCCGGAAACCGCGCTACCAGCGGTTGGGGGCTGCAGGCCCAGACAGGAAACGCCCCTGAACGTACCCCAGGCCCCATGGCCTCGGCACAGGCCTGCTGCCTTGGACCAGGTCTGGCGCCATTTTGAAGCTGGGCTGGACTCTGGGCCTCTGGGTCTCTGGCTTGATATCTGGGGTCTGGTCTGTCATCTTCCTGCACAGGCTTGGGAAATGACAGGAGGGGTAGATGGAACCTCCAGAGTAGGCTAGCCAGAAACCAGAGTGGAGTATAGCCTCTCCTCTACCATGGCCAAGCCCTCCATGGTGCCCCTGACTAAGCCCTTTAAATTCTCAGCTTTGATCCAGTAGTTGGCTCCATATTTACCATAACAGGCCCAGAACTAAATGCAGGGAACACAGAAGTGAACAAAATGGTATTGGGCATCAGAAAAAGCAGACAGAATAGGGGGCATAATTAGGAATAATCACAATGTCTTGTCTGTGGGTGACGATGGAGAAAGAGGAACCCAGATCTGGCCACCTTTTTTGCCTTTCATCTAGGAGGTGGAATACAGACAGATTCATTTTAGGATGAGAAAGACAGGAGCTCATTCAAGTGTTGGGAGCAAGTAAGGAAATCATAGGGAGAGAGAGGTTGCAGATCCAGATCCATGTGAGAAGGGGCCAGTTGAGAGGTAGTCCAGGGATGTGATTGAGGGCTGGAGGGAGAGATTTCAAGAGAGGTCTCTGAGCAATTAATTGGCCCTGCCTCCCACTAGTACCACAAGTAAACTGGTAGAGAACTGTACAAGCTTTGCCTCCTGGGTGGTCTTCCTTGTTCCCCTGGAAGGGCCCTACCTGACACTCTTTGGCACTGCTCTCTGAAGTGCAGTGTACTGCTTCCCTCACTGGACTGGGAACTCACTCCCAGCAGAGTTGAGGCAGCACAACAATGCCTGTGATTCATTTAACAAATATCTTTACTTTGTATCAGGCCTTATGCCTAAAGGCACCAGGGGTATATAGTAAGTGGGCAGAAGTCTTGTGTGACTTAAAAAAGTCAAACTGGGAAATAAATATTTCAGGTAGTGAGGAATGCTATGAAGGGAATAGGGAGTTGCGATCAATCGATTTAGTTTGAAGGGTTGAGGAGACATCCCTGGGAGGAGACAGCTGGAAGGTAGGAAGGGCAGCATAGTAGTCTTGGCTGAAGGTGAGTGAATGCTGCTCTTTCCCTTCTGCTCTCTTCCCTGCCATGCTCCATCTAGACTCTGGTGGCTGCAAGTCAGGTTTCATGATACATCTCTCCAGGGTGGCCCCAGCTTTCCTTTCTCCAGGCTTGGGCCCTGGCACTTGCTGTGTTTCCCAATCCCTCTTTTTGTTGTGCTGCTCCCCGCCTCCAGTTGCCCCACTCTCCCCACCCCATATATCAAGGCTTGGTCACACCTAGGCCAGGCTTCTGATGAGTATGTAACCCACTCAAGACTCAGGGCTTGTTTCTGTACCCTGAGCCTCACACTGCTTGCCTGGAGTTTGGGGACATACAACATGAGGCCTGAAGGAATTCAGACACTAGGTACAAGTCCAGTCTTCCAACAGTGCTGACTCAGGAAATGGAGTCTTTTTCCTTAACAGGTACCAGAATGGTCAGCATAGCCCTAGTGTTAAAAGAGCAGAGCTGTTTACACGGTGCCTTTATAAGGGTGTTATAACACTCACTTTTCAGCTGGCAGATGGCAGTCTCGGTACACTGGGTTCAGGTCCGCCTCTGCAGCCAGTTCCTGGACAATCCTAAGCAAGTCCCTTCCCTCTCCAGGCCTGAAGTCTTCCTGCACAGGGACAGATGTCTGAGGTTTTTTTCTTTTCTTTTCTTTTTTTTTTTTTTGCCAAATTCTGGCTTTCCCCTATTGCTAGGCTGGGTTCTCAATAGGGAGAGCTGAGCCTGGTCTCTGCAAGGCAGGACTCATCTTTGTTTCTTATTGCCCTGACAGTGAGTACTGAGGGCACTACCTTCAAGGGGGCAGCAAAGGCATACAGCTACAGGTAGGCAGCCATTCCAGTGTTTGGGTGTATCTGTCCCACCCACACCCATGGTTCTCACTGAGGCTCACAGACACACACACGTGGATACACGGATGTGCACACCTACTGCTGTGCCGATACACATACGACCGATGTTTGCTGAGTGCCCACCATCTGCTAGCTGCTGCCTTTGGCATTGGGAGACAAGGGATTGGGCAAAGTTCCCACCCTCATGGATCATGGAAGTCCACCAACAGTGTCGTAATAACAGCCTACACTCAGAGCACTTAATGCAGTGCATGTCACCAGCTGGTCACCGTATGCATCTGACTCTTTTAGTGGTTAGAGCCACTCTGTTGGCAGATACTGTTATCCCACTTTTCAGTGGAGGAAGCTTGCACAGCAGGTAGGCCTGGCATTTTGGGGCATGTTTACTCACCCAGAAAGTCTCTCCTCTGAGTATGCAGGGCATGCAGGCTGCTCCAGGGGGACCCTTACTGCAGAAACACTTCTGTGCACGCTCAGACCCTCCACATGGTACTCTCACATGTACCGTCTCATCACACAGGTTTCCCACCCCCTGCTCCTGTGTTCTGCCTGGCTCATGAAGGCTTCTCTTCTGGATAGCACCTGTTTTCTCAGCCTCAGCCCCTGTTGCTCTGACTTATCCCCCTTAATGCCTGACACTTCCCTCCATCAGGCTGGGAGCCCAGGGACAGAGCCTTGGTTTTCTGCCCAGCATAAGGCCTGGAGTGGAGAAGGTGGGTCTGTGCATGTAGTGAGGGAGTATTGGATGAAAATTAGATGATAATTTTCCTGCTCTCACCTGCTGGAACCCAGAACTCTCCTAGAAAACTCAGGTTTTTCTGCATTGTGAGGCCTGGTCACTGGGGTGGGGTGTTGCTTGGAGCCAGGAGGGAGCCAGGGAGGACACCAGATGCAAGATGGCCTCTGGTGAGTGGACCCAGGCAAGGGACTCCAGCAGCATGAGGGTATGGTGGGTAATTCTCAGAGGTGAATACAGCGTGAGGAGGAGACCCCTTTGAACTTGACAGGTCTACAGGGTCAATTGGGGCTAGGGTATCTATGTACACGTGGGGCACAGAAGAGGCAGAGACAACTCCAGGATGGTGTTACATTGGGCTTTGGTGTGTGTGTGTGTGTATATGTACATGTGTGTGCATCCTTCTGTGTTTGTGTGTGTAGTGGTAGGAGGCATCCTGAGGCAGTTGGACCAGGGTGGCATCAGACCTACCTGAATTGAATTTTGGTTCTGCGAGCCACCTACGTTCTTCTCACCTGTTTCCCAACTCAAGCAATGGGCTAAATATTACCTTTGTTATGAGGATGAAAAATATAAGTAAACATGCTAGCAGAGTATATGTGCTTAATACATAGTGGTTGTGATTGTGTGTGTGTGTGTGTGTGAGAGAAAGGATTTCAGAGCCCTGTAAGGGCTTGTGAGTTGTCAGTGTGGCTGTCCTGTGATTCTAGGGGCACTGCCTACCCGTAACTTAGGACCCAGAGTTACCTATTGTGGGCTGGGCATAGACAACAGTCCTGCTTACATGGGGTCCCATCTGACAGACACAGATATGGGTTCCCAGAAAGACAGACTTACCCAGGGTCCACTGCTAGGTGTGAAGGCCCAGGTTATTAAATCTAATAGGTTCAACCCTGTGCTGGGCATTCTATTATCATTATATTCTTTCTACTTTTATGTTTTTCTTTAGTTGGGGCACATTGTCTCTGTCCCTGCTGTAACTTCATTCATCCTGACCCTCACTCCCATCCTCTGTCCCTGTCAACAGCCCCACTATGTAGGATGCATGCCCTCAGATATGTATGTGTGCTGGTAATACATGTGGCGTGTTTCCATGCATGGGTGCCCACTTTTCTCTCAACACATTCTACTTTTTTTAAAAGATGTTATTTATTTATTTTTAGAGAGAGAAGAAGGGAGGGAGAGTGGGAGAGAAAATCCAATGCGTGAGAGAGACGTTGATCTGAGTAGTTGCCTCTCACGTGCCCCATGCTGGGAACCTGGACCATAACCCAGGCAGGGGTTCCTGACCTGGAATCGAACTGATGATCTTTTGGTTTGTGGGAGGAAGCCCAGCCTACTGAGCCACACCAGTCAGGTCTGAACACACTCTGGTTTTTGCTGGTCTCACTTGACTCGATTGTTTTTGGGTCTATCCATATTGCTGTGAGTATTTCCAGATATTCTTCTACCCTAGAGTATCTCACTGTATATCCTCTGCCTTTCACCCATTCCCCAGTGATAGATGCCCACATGGCTTCGTTTTCCTGGGTTGGCCAAAATTTTCACCAATAACTTTATTGATTTGGGTATTTTGAGTATGTTGGCTATTTCCTGCATGGTATAATGTTGATCGTTCTCAATTAGTATCCCAATTTGACTGCTATCAACTTCAACTAGTCTACCCGGCTGTGGAGCATAGTCCAGCAAGAAATCTCTAGCACAAAACTTCACAAACCACTTTTGACACATTTGATCAGTCACAGCACCTTCTGCATACATTGTACAAATCTTGTTTTGTGTTTCAGTTGATTTTTTACCTTCCTTGAAATAATAAAGCATAATATGCCAAAAATGTCACTTATTTTCTTCTATCTTTAGTAAAATGGCTACACAAAAATTCACCAATTTTGATGAGTTATTTTTTAAATACATGCTGATATGACAGTTGTCACAATCCAGTCTAACAAAATTGTTTCGAGTGAAGTTAAAGACAACTAAGTGCTACTGTAGCCATCTTATGGAAAAAGCCAAGCGAACTTTTTGGCCAGCCCAGTCCCTCATGCTCTACCACCCACTCCCTAGTGATGGATGCCCACATGGCCCATCTCCTTTCACTTCCCATGATTTGTCCCCCTGTGATGGATACCCACAGGCTCCATCTTTTCTTTGTTCCCAAGGAGGCTACAGGGATGACTGGGCACAGAGCTGGGGTGGGAGGACTGGTGGGCCATACGGGCTGTATGGGTTGGCCACCATTTGTCTCTTCTCATGGTGTTCACACTGTTTTGTGCACTTTGCCTTTAGTATCTTTTTAGTCCCTATAGCAGATCTGGAAAGGAGGTGTAATTCATCTTCATTTACAGTGAGGACTGAAAGATAGAGTGGAGAAATGACTCTTCTGGGGCCATACAATTCATCAGGCAAATCTGGGGCAAGACTGGTGGCAAGGACTTGCAGGATAATAGTGGAACAGCACTCAGACTGGTCCAGAATGGGAGCACTTGGCCAAAGCTCTAGCCTGCTCTGAAGTATTGGTGTCCCCAGAGAGCAGCTGTGCTCACTGTCAGAAAGGAGATAAGGGAGGTGTAGTGCCTCATCAAGTTGAGAAAAACTGACTCAGAAGGTAGGTCTTGAGAGAATGTCCAGGGTGGAGTAGCTGTGGCTTAACACTCCTGTAACACATAATATTTATTTATTTATTTATTTATTTATTTAGTATTTTTTCCATTACTATTTATCCCCCTTATACCCTCTTTCACCTCTACCCACTTCCCTCCCCATCGCAATCACCTCACTCTTGTTTATGTCCATGAGTCCTTTTTCCTTTTTGCTACATCCATCCCACTCCTAACCATCCCCCACCCTCAGAGCTGTCAGCCTGCTCTCTATCTATGTGTCTATTTTGATTGTTCAGTTTGTTCATTAGATTCTACATATGAATAAGCTAGTCAGAGAAAGGCAAATACCATATGATTTTACACACAATCTCTACTAAGACAGAGCTTCTGAACTCCAGGCTCTCCAAACACATGACTGGCGAATGGAATCCCTTTACTTGATTTACATTCCCCCCCCCCCCCATTACCTTTTACTTAGGTGAGTACAACTGATTTTTCCACTTATGGTAGTCATACAAAGTTTTATTGAAAACTATATTAGACCATGAGACTGACCTGATTAAGAAGGTGGTATAGCAGAGGGCTCAGCCTCACTGGCTCTGGGCAGGCTTCCTGTTTGGTTGTCTAGCTTTGCCACTTGTGAGCTCTGTGCATGAACAAGGTACTCAACTGCCCTGTGCCTTAGTATCCCCATTATAAATGGGGGTAATATTAATTTCTAACAGAGAGTCATTGTTGGTGTGGGGCTTAAGTGAGGTAACAGAGGCAAGGCATTGACTCATGGTAAACCACTAGGTAGGGGTCTATTGTTTAAAAAAAATTTTAAAGTTTTTTTAAAATTTATTTTTAGAGATGGGGAAGGGAGGGAGAAAGAGAGGGAGAGAAACATCAGTGCGTGGTTGCCTCTCATGTGACATCTATTGGGGACCTGGCCTGCAATCCAGGCATGTGCCCTGACTGGGAGTTGAACCAGCAACCCTTTGGTTTGCAGCCCATACTCATTCCACTGAGCTACAGCAGCCAGGGCAGTGGTCTATTGTTACTATGGGAATATTAGACTGGGGAATGGGAGAAGATGGCACAGGATGTGAATGTGGAACTTGCTTCAGTGCTGGCAAAACACAGATCTATTTCAGATCCCATTTCAGAGGGGAAACTAATTCTCTTGTTTTATGCCACTCTCCACTGGACCCAATGGAACAGAGGGACAGTTCAGAGGTGTCCCACTGGGAGGCTGGCATTTGGAGTGGCTTTGGAATCAGCAGGGTGTCTGAGACCCTGAGTCTTATCCACAGAATGGGATAATCCCAGAGAGGGGGGCAAAAGCTCTCTCCTTGACCAAACTCTATCTTTTTGGCTTGTCTGAACTCTCTTTTCAACTAGACCCTGACTTTCGGGCTTCTGTGTTCATCTCTATATTGTCCAATTTTGGCAAAAATTCTGCTAAGTCAGTTTGGCCAGAAACCCCAACCTGTGATATCTGATAAGGTTTTTTACCCCACACTGTTTCCCAGGTGATGTCTGGTCACCTGACTTATCTTCAGCAAGAATCCTATTAGGTTGATTTAGCCAGAATGCACCTCCCCCTTACTCCTATTTTCTCTTAGTCATTTTCCACCCACTGACTCCACCCTGCTCCGTGACTATAAATTCCCTTTTTTTTTTGTATTCAGGGTTAAGCTCCATTACTCTTCCCCACTATAAGACCCCATTGTAGTAACCAGCCCTCTTTGAATAAAGTTTTTCTTACTGTCTTTAACAAGTGCCATGAATAATTTTTTCTTTCATAGGGGTCATGGGAGACCATGCATGTAGAAGTACACAGCAGGTACGCAATAAATTCTGTTGTCCCCATAGGCCAGCCAGTGGGCATAAAGTCTGGCTTCTAGTTCTTCCATGGACAGGTTCTGGGGTCCTGGACAAAGTTTCTGCTCTGCTTTCAGGGCTTTGGTTTCTCCTTTGCAAAGTGAGGCATTTGGGCCCTGGCCCCTGAGTTGTGAGTGAGGTTCAGGTAAGAGCTCACCTTGCTACCTTGCTCCAAAGACCTGAGGTTGATGGGTACTCTGGGCCCAACACCACCAGAGGGCGACCCTGCCCAAGAAATCTCCTCCTCTCCCCTAGGGAAGGCTGGGTGGTGCCTACAGCACAGAGGCTGGGCATTTCTCATTGGCTGTGGGTCACTTTTGCCAGTTGGTGTCTGGTGCTCTGGCATGGAGAAGCTCTGTTGAGGGTGGCCAAATTTTACTTTGGAAGAGTGAAGAAGTGTGGTGCCAGCATGAAGGATGTAGTGGGTGACAGCCTGGGTGCTGGAGCCAGCAGGCTGGGGTTTAGATTCTGGCTCCCACTCACTGGCTATGTATTGTCCTTCCTGCCTCAGTTTCCTCATCTGTCACAAAGACTTATCACTGAAACTACCACATAGGGCTCTTGTGAAGGCCAAACAAGTGGATGGTTGTAGAGCACTTAAGCAAGTGGGTACCAGATAAGTGCCAGCAATTATTAGGGAGTTCCTGTTCCAAGCCAGTCCCTGTAATATCACTTAACATCCTCATACCATTGGTTCCTCACAATTACCTCGCAAGTGGAGGTGACTAAGGAAACTGGAGCTTAGGGAAAGACAGCCAAAGTTTCCACCAAGATGAATGAAAGTCCTAGCTGTAACTGAACCTAGTTCAACCAGCTCCCAATCGGATGAGTCATGCCACATTGTCTTGCAGCAATGAATTGAGGGCCCCATGCACCTCTGAGAGGGAGCTCTAGTTCAGGTCCTATGGGGATTGGGGACATTCTCAGACTGCAGTCTCTGCTCTGGAACCAACCTGTGGCAGTAGGAGATGGCCTTCCTGGATCCCATCTGGATTCCATGGTTCTTGACATGTGCCAGATTACTTTCTCTCCCCATGTCTACTCTACATGTTCAGTGCCTACTACTTTAACCTCCTCTCCCATTCAAATCCTCTCTATCCTTTAAGGGTCAGGTGAATTATGTCCCTCCATAAACTTCATAAAACTTTTCCCAGTGACCATGACAGCCACTGATTTCTTTGGTCTGCAAGGAAGCTTCCTTTCTTGTCTGCCTAGAAGAAAATCCTGTTCATTCTCGAAAACCCAGCTGCCAGCATTACCCCTGAGAAGGCTTACTGCCACTCTCCTCTTCTCTCCTAGATGAACACAGTTACTGCTGTTCTGGGCTTTCTGTGCATTTGAGTTACAATGTCTAAACATTGTCACTTCATTGGTTTACATTTGTATTCTGTTTTAAAAACTGGAAAATTAATGCATGCTAATGATCAGAAGGGTATAAAGAGAAGAGTAGGGGCCCCTGCCCTTTCTATTAGTCCCCAGTTGCCAACTTCCCTCTCCTGGAGAGAAACTTGTTAGCAAAGTATTGTGAATCCCCTGGAGACTCTCCATGCCTGTACAACAGTGCTCACACTGTTTCACTGTGCTGTGGTGATCTCTGCACCACTCTAAGCCTAGCTCCCTGGGGCTTAGATCTGAGTCTGACTTAGGTGAGGTGTCCCAAGCCAGCCCTGGGCTGGGCCAGAAAAGATGCTCAGAAGATGTTGCCAAGCTGGTATTGCACCATAATCCTGAATGGCCACATGTAACACAGGATCCAGTGAGTTGCTTGGCTGCTGACTGCAGATTGTACCAGTGAGCTGGTAGATGTATTTTCTTTTCCTGCAGAATGTTGTTATCATTATGAAAAGTTGAATTAATGTTCAACATTTTTTTCTTTTTAAAATAATTTTTTATTTTTCAATGAAAGTTGATATATAATTTATATTAGTTTTGGGTGTACAACATGGTGATCACACATTTATGTAACTTACAAAATGATCATCTGGATGATTCTAGTACCCATTTGACACCATACATAATTATTACAGTATTATTAACTATGTTCTCTAATGCTGTACTTTACATCCCCATGAGTGTTTGTTAAATCATTTTTTTTCTTTTTTTTTAAATTCTTACTTGAGGATATGGTTTTATTGCTTTTATTTTATTTTTATTTTTAAAAGGGTTTTATTTATTCATTTTTAGAGAGAGGGGAAGGGAGGGCAAAAGAGAGGGAGAGAAACATTGATGTGAGAGAGAAACATCAATTGGTTGCCTCTTGTATATGCCCCGAACAGGGACCAAACCTGCAACCCAGGCATGTGCCTGATGGGGAATCAAACCAACAAGCTTTTGCTTTGTGAAACAGCACCCAACCAACTGAGCCACCATGGTCAGGGCATGTTTTTATTGGTTTTAGTGAGAGAGGAAGAGAGAGAGTGAGAAACATTGGTTAGCTATGTCCTATACACCATTGACTGGGGATCAAACCTGCAACCTCAGTATGTACCCTGACCAGAGATTGAACTCTTTTGGTGTATGGGATGATGTGGCAAGCAACCTAGTCACCTGGCCAGTGCCATTTTTTGTTTTTCAATTACAGTTGTCATACAATATTATATTAGTTTCAGTTGTGTACCCCAGTGATTAGACATTATACAATTTACTAAATGATTATCCTGATAAGTCTTGTACCCTCCTGACACCATACATAGTTACTAGAATATTATTTACTACATTTCCCATGCTGTGCTTTACATCCCCATGACTAATCTGTAAAAAATAAGTTGTACTTCTTAATCCCTTCACCTTTTTCACCAATTTTCCTGACCTGCCTCCCATCTGGCAACCATCAAAATGCTCTCTGCATCTCTGATTCTGTTTTTTGTTCTGCTTTGTTTATTTTGTGTTTTTTTTAGATTTAATTTTGATAGATATGTATTTATCACCATTTTATTGTTCATATTTTGATCTTCTTCTTAAAGATTTTATGTGATACTGGTTTGCTGATGATGAACTCCTTTAGCTTTTTCTTGTCTGGAAAACTCTTTATCTGCCCTTTGATTCTAAATGATAGTTTTGCTGGGTAAAGTAATTTTGCTTGTAGGTCCTTGCTTTTTCATCTTTGAATATTTTTTGCCAATCCCTTCTGTCATACAAAGTTTTTATTGAGAAATCAGCTGACAGTCTTATGGGGAGCTCCCTTTTAGGCAACTAACTGCCTTATTTCTTGCCGTCTTTGAGATTCTGTCTTTGTCTTTAATCTTTGGCATTTTAATTATGATGTGTCTTGGTATGGGCTTCTTTGGATTTATCTAGTTTGGGACTCTCTGCTATTCCTGAACTTATATGTCCATTTCCTTCACCAGGTTAGGGAACTTTTCTGTCATTTTTTCAAACAGGTTTTCCATTTCTTGCTCTTTCTTCTCCTTCCAGCACCCCCATGATGCAAATGTTGGTATGCTTGAGGTTGTCCCAGAGGCTCCTTACACTATCTTCCTTTTTTTGGATTCTTTTTTCTTTTGCCATTATGACTGTTTTTTTTTAATTGTTTGTTTGTTTCTTTATATTCTAAATCACTGATTTGATTCTTGGCTTCATATACTCTACTGGGTTTTTTTTTTAAGTTATTTACTGATTTTAAAGAGAGAGAGGAGAGAGAGAGAGAGAGAGAGAGAGAAATATCAATTTGTTTTTCTACTTATTTATGCATTCATTGGTTGATTCTTGATTCTTGTATGTGCCCAGACCATGGATTGAACCCTTAACCTTGGCATATTGGGATGACACTCTATAACCAACTAAGCTATGTGGCCAGCGCTACTCTACTGTTTATTCCCTGTAAATTATTCTTCCTTTTTTTTTACTTTTTCTATTTCTTTTTTTAAAATATATTTTATTGATTATGTATTACAGTTGTCCCATTTCCCCCCCTTTATTCCCCTCCACCCTGCACACCCCCTCCCACCCACATTCCCCCCCTTTAGTTCATGTCCATGGGTCATACATATAAGTTCTTTGGCTTCTACATTTCCTATACTATTCTTAACCTCCCCCTGTCTATTTTCTACCTACAATTTATGCTGCTTATTCTCTGCACCTTTTCCCGCTCTCTTCCTCTCCCACTCCCCTGCTGATATAACTCTTGATGTGATTTCCATTTCTGTGATTCTGTTCCTCTTCTAGTTGTTTGCTTAGTTTATTTTTGTTTTTGTTTTAGGTGTAGTTGTTAATAACTGTGAGTTTGTTGTGATTTTACTGGTCATATTTTTTATCTTCTTTTTCTTAGATCTAAGTCCCTTTAGTGTTTCATATAAGGTCTTGGTGATGATGAACTCCTTTAACTTGACCTTATCTGGGAAGCACTTTATCTGTCCTTCCATTCTAAATAAAAGCTTTGCTGGATAGAATAATCTTGGATGTAGGTCCTTGCCTTTCATGACTTGGAATATGTCTTTCCAGCCCCTTCTTGCCTGAAAGGTTTCTTTTGAGAAATCAGCTGATAGTCTAATGGGAACTCCTTTGTAGGTAACTGCCTCCTTTTCTCTTGCTTTTAAGATTCTCTCATCTTTAATCTTGGGTAATGAAATTATGATGTGCCTTGGTGTGTTCCTCCTTGGATCCAACTTCTTTGGTACTCTGAGCTTCCTGGACTTCCTGGAAGTCTATTTCCTTTGCCAGATGGGGAAGTACTCCCTCATTATTTGTTCAAGTAAGTGTTCCATATCTTGGTCTTCCTCTTCTCTTTCTGGTACCCCTGTGAGTCAGTTTTTGGAATGTTTAAAGATGTCCTGGAGGTTCCTAAGCCTCTCCTGATTTTTTTGAATTCTTGTTTCTTCATTCTGTTCTGGTTGAATGTTTCTTCCTTCCTTGTGGTTCACACCATTGGTCTGAGTCCTGGTTTCCTTCCTGTCACTGTTAGTTCCCTGTACATTTTCCGCTATTTCACTTAGCATAGCCTTCATTTTTTTCATCTGATTTGGGACCATATTCAACCAATTCTGTGAGCATCCTGATTACCAGTGTTTTGAACTGTGCATCTGATAGGTTGGTTATCTCTTCGTCGCTTAGTTTGTATTTTTTTCTGGAGCTTTGATCTGTTCTTTCATTTGGGTCTTTTTTGTTGTTGTTGTCTCTGCACACCTGTTACGTGGTAAGGGGCGGAGGCTTAGGTGTTCACCAGGGCAGGGCAGCCCACGTGGCAGCATGGTGATGCTCTATGTGGGGAAGAGGTCTGACAGGGGACAATGCTGCTTGCTGTGCTCTTTGCTGGTTTTCAGTCACTTCCCCTGCTACCCACAATCAAATTAGGCCCTTCTCGCGCTGATTCTCAGATGGGTAGGTTTGCATCCATTCTAGGACCCCATTGGTCTCTCCAGTGAACTCTTCAGTGAGGCTGGGAGTTTCTTCTGCTGCCGCCTCAACCCCCACAGGTGTTTTCAGTCAGAGGTTTGAGGCTTTATTTCCCTGCTGAAATTCTGAGTTGGGCAGTCTATCTCGCTCCCCAGTTGTTCCTCCTGATTTATCTGCATTTGAATGTCGGACTGCCCGGACCACTAGCTACCGCCTTGCCAAAAGTCTTCTCTGCTTCAGCTGCCTGTCTCCACCCCTCCTACTGATCTGGATGAATGGTTCTTCTTCAACTCCTTGGTTGTTGGGCTTCCATATAGTTCGATTTTCTGTCAGTTCTGGTTGTTTTTTGTTTTTAAATTGTTGTTGTTCTCCTTTTGGTTGTGCGAGGGGCACAGTGTGTCTACCTATGCCTCCACCTTGGTTGGCCCTGTAAATTATTCTTCATTTCAGTTTTTTTATTCTTGATTTCTGGTTATTTTTTATGGTTTTCATGTCTTTTTTATCCTGTTGAAGTTTTCACTAAGGTTGTTTAACATCCTTATAATCAGTGTTTTGAACTCTGCATCTAGTAAATTGTCTCCATTTTGTTTAGTTATTTTTCTGGAGTTTTGTTCTATTTTTTCATTTGTGACATGTTTGTCTCCTAATATTGGCAGCCTCTTTGTGTTTGTTTTTGTGTATTAGGTAGAGCTGCTACATCTCCTGGGCTTGCAAGAGTGGCCTTACGTAGTAGGTGTTCTGTAGGTTCCAGTGGCACAGTCTCCCCAGTGACTTAAGTAAACTACTCAAGGTGTGTCCACCTTACCCCCCACCCCCACCACGTGTGGGCTGTTTACAGCCTCCTGTTGTAAGTGAGCCTCAATAGCTGTTGGCACATCGGTGGGAAGGATTTACCCTAGGCTGATCAGCTGCAAGGACTGACTGTGAACACTGATCACCTTGGAGGATCAGCTGTTTAGGGGCCCATGCCACAGAGCAGGACTTACTTCAGCTGGGCTCTGATGCTCACCGAGTCTAGCCCTTGAGTGTGTCAGTTATGGAGGTGGTTGGGTGGTAATGCTCCTCAGGCAGGACCTCTGTAGCCAAGATATCCCTCCTGATTTTTATCTGCCACACATGGGTGTGGGACCAGCCTG
Organism: Tonatia bakeri; assembly: GCA_004024845.1. Classification (NCBI taxonomy): domain Eukaryota; kingdom Metazoa; phylum Chordata; class Mammalia; order Chiroptera; family Phyllostomidae; genus Tonatia; species Tonatia bakeri. The sequence goes on along the minus strand of PVIA01004392.1, from coordinate 86,122 downwards.
TTCTGTGTCTCCATCCTTCTGCCAGTTTCTTGTGGCTTCTTAATTTTGTAGTTGTAGGACCTCCATTCAGCTAGATTTTAGGCATTTCTGAATGAAGTTTGTTCTGTAGTTTACTTGTAATTTTGATGTGGTTGTGGGAGGAGGCAAGTACTATGTTTACCTATGCCGCCATTTTGACTGGAGTTTTCATGTTCAATATTAAAAGTCAGGAGAGATTCCCTAAAATTTTGAATTTTCTACATCTCTTGAAAAAATTAAGATGATCAGGCCACATGGAACCTGCTGTGCCCAATCCAGATAGCATCTGGCATACCCACTGCCACTACCACTCTGGTCCTCATGCTGGAGTATGCCCCAACCTGGACTTCAGACCCTGTGTGTTGGCTATACCTGGCCACTGACTGAGGAAGACAGGCTTGTAGAGAAATCATGAGTGACAGGGGTCTGTACCAAATGAGTGCCAAATGGGGATGGAGTGATTGAGAAGGAACCAGGTATCATCTGGACCCCAGGCTCAGTCCTCTGGGATGATATCACTCAGGATAGCACTGGGTTTACACTCTGGCTCCTCACTGTTCTGTGGAAACCTTGGCTGCACAGAGATGGTGCAGCCTGTGACAGTGTCTGCCCTGCCGTGGATGGCATTGGCCCTGGCCACTGGGTGCAGTCACATCGGGGAGCTGCTTCAGGGTGATGGATGGGACTTGAACTGAGGTCCCCTGGCTGGGAACACATGGGTCAGGGGCAGGTATACAAGATGTGGGGCACTTATGGGGGCATAGCTGAGTCTACATAGCATTGAGGGCAGTGAATAACAAGCATAACGCAGGTTGTTTGCTGTAGGAGAGAGCAACGTCAGGGAGTGAGGGAGGTGTGGCCTGGGGTACATGGCGCCTATGGCTCAGGCTTTCCCAAACAAAGCTGGAAATACAACTTAAAAGAATAGACTTAAAAATTTAAAGATGGAAACTCAGTTACCCTTGTAGCACTAACTATATATATACCGCAGTATATATGTAGCACAGTATATATACAATATATATAATATATAACATATATATTACAATATAATACAATATATAATATATATATAGCACAGTATATATACAATATACTGTGTCTGATTGACTAGTACCATCATTTCTTCTGAGAAAAGGTTTTATTTTATTTTTTTCTCTAAAAAGTGGGAATCTCATAATCTCAGAGTACAGGAAGCCCTTTCAGTGAACACATTTTGCTCTATAGAAAAACCACTGGGTTGCTGTCAGGCTTCTGGTTTCCTGGTAAGAGACTGGTGTAAGGGAGGTCCTGAACATGGTGAATCCAAAGAGCCACCCTAGGTCTGCCTTTCTCCTGTCATGTCTAGGCCTGAAGTCCCTGCCCAGCTGCCATAGATGGATGCTCTGCAGTGTTGGGAGGGGCGCCTGCAGATGCCAGCTAAGGAGGAGCCCAGTCATCTTTCAGCATATTGATCAAAGAGGCTGTCTGGGTCTGATGGAGCCCCAGTTGGCCTGAGGTTCTAGACCTGGGCATGGAGGCTCAGGAGACAACCCAGCTGTGGGATACTTTCAGGCTGAGAGGGCCTCCAAAGGCTCCCATCCATTGACTGCACATCAACGGCCTAGGACAGCTCAGCAATAAACCCGGCCGCCATGATGCTTGCTCAGCCTCACACCTCAGCTTATTCCCACTTAGGGTACCCAGGGCCAGGCTGAGGCTGGCCCTCCTTTCTGTTGCCTGTCTCTGGTTGAGGCCTCTGTCTGTCTTTTCCCAACGTGTCCCCCATATGCCTCTGCTCCCTCTGTGAGGGTGCGGCATTGGGAGGTTGTTGACAATTTGTGCATTAATCTCTCTGCCTTGGGCCTCCTGGTCAGGTGGTGCTTATCAGGGTTTCACTCCTGTCAGATGGGCCTTCCGGAGCCCAAGGGTGAGAGGGGTGGGGGTGGCAGCAGGGGCCCTTGCTGCAGGGCCTGGAGGCTGCCTCACTATTCTTGGGCCTTCATATCCTCTCACCACCACTACCCCCACCTCCAACCCTGCGGCTGCCTTCTTTACCACATCAGGATACAGAACATTGCATGAATTCCGGTCTTAATGGAATTATTTCAGAATTCTGGTCAACCGCAAACTTGGGGTATTTCACAAACTATCTATCACTGCTGTGTGGTGGGAAGAACCTGGGCTGGGGGCAAGTAACGAATGCAGGGAGGCCCCTGTCTGCTGCATGTGGGGGTAGTGAGTCTCTGATCACCTCGCTGCCCCTCCCAGTGGCACCCATGGCTTTGTAGGCAGATGCCCCCCCCATGTCTACTGGGTGTTAGGGTAGAGGCAGGTTTCAGTAGAGGCATCCATGGGCCAGGCCCTGGGATGGAAAGAGTGGATGGGGGACAGGAAGAATAGTGCATAGAGAGCCCCCAGATTTGGGGCCCACCCCTGGCTCCATAACCGACTAGTAAGTGTGACCTTGGCAAGTACTTTGTGAAGCTCAGTTGCCTCAACTGTAAAATGCGGTTATGATACCCCTCAGTTCAACAGACATTCGAGATCTGTAGGACTCCCAATTCAAAGATCTGTAGGACTTGCTGATTCTCCTAACACTTTTAGAACTGTTATTGGATGCATCTATACATGCCTGGGTAATAGTAGGAATGCAGTAACTACTAGCTATAATAAAAGTAGTACCACTATTACTGCTACTTGAGGTCATACCTATAACTCTGGGATGGTAAGCATATGGCCTATATACTGTGAGTCTCATTCCACATCATGCAGACATGGACAAAAAAATCATCATTACACTCTCTCCTTTAAGTTCACACAGTACCTCAGAATCCTTGTCATCACAGTTCCCAGGCAACACTATCAACTGACCAGAGTAGGCAGAGAGAGGAAGCTTCCTTGGTATTCTGGCCCCAGCTGATGGGAGTGGTGAAAATTGGCAGGACACAGGTCCCCACTCTGCTTCCTGTTACCTAAAATTCTTGAAAGGCCTTGGTGCTTCCTCCAGGGAGCTGCCTTCTCAGAGTGCCTGAGCATGGCAGGGATGGGAAGGGCCAATCCCATCTCCTCATCTGTAGGCTTCCCTCAGACCAGGGTGAGGAGGCCTTAGTGCTGGTGGGGGATGGGGAGTATGCAATAGAGAGGCGTGGGCTTATCTGGCACAGGATTTGCTTCTTACAAGGATCCAGGATTCTAGGCTATCTGCTCAGTCAGATGCTTCCAAGTGGCATTGGCCACACTAGACTGGAGCACCTCTGGGGTTGCTGCAAGGCACTGAGCCAAGCCTGGTGTCAACCATGCACATGAGGAAGCAGACCCCACATCCTGGGCAGCCTTGCCTCTCCTGAGAGTGACTAATAAGGTTGATGGAGGGAGTATTTGACATCAGGATGGTCCCAGCAAACCTACAACTTTAGTCCTTATGGCAAGTCCCAAGTGTGAACTAAATTAGTCCCCACACCTTGTTTTTTTAATGAGGATGACTGTCCCACCTCTCACTGCTGCCCTTCTGAGTGCTTCACTAGGGGTCTGTGCATCTTTGGGCTCAGATCTGGGCAACTGTATTCTTCCATAAACAACAGGAGTGTACTAACAAACTGCCTGCAGCACCTGGCTTTTTATTTTTTTGGAGATTGTTAGTATTGGTTATATTCATCTGCCTCATTCTTTTATTTAAAAATTTTTATTTTAGAATAAGTTTAAACTTACAAAAAGTTACAAATAAGAATAATTTTTATTTATATCATTTACCTCCATTCATCCATTGTTTACATTTTTATCATTTTCTTTCTGCTGTCTTCTCTCCACTCTGTAAATGTCTGTCTGTAAATATATGTAAGCACACAGTATATTATGTATATTGTGCAAATGTAATATACATTTTTGAACCATTTGAGAATAAGTTCTTTAAAGATTTTAGTATGCATTTCCTAAGAATATTTTGTTTTTTACAGAAACACAACACAGTTATTAGCTTCAGCGCAGTACTTTTCTCCAGTCCACTGTCTGTGATCCTATTCTGCCCATTGAGACAATAATGTCCATTCAGACACAGACCCAGGTGAGGGTCAAGGACTGCATTTAGTTTTCTTGGGACTTGTTAAAGGTTTCAGAGCATATCATCACCCTGATTGAATGAACTGTCCCAGTGATAGACATTTCAGATGTTCCTACTGAACACCCTCATATATATGCCTCTGGTTGACAGGATAGACACCCATACAATGGGTTTGATGGATCAAAAGGCACATATCTGCCACATTGCCCTCTGACTTACCCCTCTAGGAGGGGTAGGACATGCCACTGCCCCACAGCTTCACCCACACAGGGTCTTTGTGCATTTTGTACCTCTCCAGTCCCCATCATTTTATCTGACAAAGTTAAAAAAGAAAGGTGGAAAAAATTATGAATTTTAAAATGTTATCTCTGAATTTGTCTATGAACCATTATATGGCATTAATAAAATATTATGTTATTAGTGATTGTAGTGTATTTTGACTGTGTAGAAAAACATTCTAATTTCTTTAAGATGTATACTGGAATATGCAGAGGAGAGGTAACATGAGGTCTGTGATTTACTTCATGTTAGCATAAAAAATGGAATGAATTAAGTCTGAGGAGGGGTCTTCGGGAGTGGGGAAGGGGCCAAAGGGTTCAGTGGGAGGCAGCTTGTGGTGTAGGGTGTCTGGGGGGCGTGGTTCTTTGGCACCCAATCTTTCCTCCTCTGCCTGTCACCTGGAGCTGGAGGCATTTCATAGAAGAGTTGAGTTTGGGATGAATTTGGAATGGGAAGATGGGCCAGGTGATAATGGAGAGTGATGGGGCTTTGGGTGAGCTGCTGAGTCAGAGATGACAGCATAACCCACTGTTACCACAACTAATAGCAACTTAGAAGGACTTATTAAGAGCTAGATGCTGTTACTGTGTCCATTTTAAAAATAAGGAAACTGAGGAAAAGATAGGTCAAGGAGCTTTCCAGAGACACTCAGCAGGGATGCAAGAGCCACTCTAAGGAACCCAGGCAGTCTAGCTCCCAAGTCTTGCTCTTGACCACCAGCTGAATGGCTAAGGGAGCGTTGGGTAGTCTGGAGTCTTTAACACACATCACATTTTAAGGTTGCATTGATTTAGTCTGAATTATCAAACTTATGTAACATTGTAGAATTTTTTCAAAATAACAAAACTAAAATGAACAGTCTTTCACCACAGAACTGCCATACCCACCATGATCATTTGGATGTGTTTTTGCCTAGAGGACATTTTTATGAATATTACTTTTTCTTTCCTCTCTCCCTCCCTCCTTCACACCCTCTCTCCTTCCTTTCTTGCCTCCGTTCCTCTTTCCCTCTCTCCCTTCCTCCTTCCCTCTTTCTTTTATGATTTTCTAAGGCTAGATTTCCAGAAATAGATGAATGGGGCAAGGGGGATATATTTTTTTTAAGTTTTTTAAAATGGTTTTTGGCAGCTGTTGTATGATACCCAATCTTAAGAGAATTCCCATCAGTGGAGGCTGAATACAGGGGTTTCACAGATCAGAAGATATATCTTAGATCCCTTCTTGGAGGCTTATGGGAAGTGCCAGTATCCCGTCATTATTATCACTGATGGTTTGTTTTATCTAAAGCACTTTCAGGAAGTGCCAGGGTCTGTCAGAGAGTGACATAGCCCCAGACTCAGCCTTGCCTTGGGTCTTTCCCTTGAGAGATAGAAGCACACCACAGAGAGCAGGCAAATGTAGGACACACAGAAGGACCACCTTGAATGCATGACTCAGGGGCAGGGGCTAAGGGTCCTGAGACCTGAGATTGCAATGCAAAGCCTCCAGGGAACACTGCTGTGTCAGGCTGTGCAGGTTGTGTACTACTGGAGGTAGCATTCACACACCGTGACTGAACAGGGCCCCTAGAGATGAGTAGTGCATAGCCTTGACAACCTCATGAGGCAGCTCCAGCTGAGGCGGTAAAGCACATGAGTGAATAGGTCAGGTGTGTGCAGATTGACTCCATATAAATATTCTTCACTTTCTTCAAAGTAAAACTCATAGCCCCTTGATTTACTTTCTATTTTTCCATTTCTGATAGGCATGGTACCAGAACCATGTCTTTACCATAAGAAGAGCAACAGTGTAAGTGTTTTAGAAATGAAAACAGTATCTTGCCTTCAGTGTCAATGACAATAGGAGTAGTGGGGACCATGGTGAACTGATGAGCACATGCACTGCATAAAGGGGTGGCTGCTACTCAGCTCCAGCGGACTAGGGTTATGGGGAAATTTAGCTTTTTCAGTAGCTTAATCTCTGTGTGTCTCATTCTCCCCATCTGTAAATGGAGATAACAGTAGACACTTCTGCAAATTGTCATTGCAAGGATAAATTAATGTAAATTTAGCACTTGAACCTGTGCCTGGCTGTGTAAGTGTTCCTGTGACAACTTCCTGTCCATCCACAGATAACAGTGGAAGGGATATAGGTTCTTTAACTAATGGATCAATAATAGTAATAGCAAATAACAGTTGCAGTTTGCAGGGCCCTTTTCATCTATATTATCTCATTCAGTTTAATCTTCACAATCATCCAGGGAATCTTGACCCTAAATTACAGATGAGGACTGAGGCACAGAGTGGTTAAGTGCTTTGCCCAGGGTGATATAGACTGGAGGTGGCCAAGGTCAGGGGTGCTGTTGTTTTCCAGCCCAGTGCTTGGGACATGGGCTCTGTGGGCTGGAAAGTGTACTTGAGGAGTGGGAGAGTTGCTTCTTCAAGAGACCATTTCTTGTGAGGGGATGTGCAGATGATGTTTCAGGTGAACACCATTTTTTCTTTCTGGGTGTGTTTCTCCTAAAGGGAAGGGGTTGCAGGCAAAGGTGGGAGGGATGTGCCTCAGAAGACTAGAGAACTCTGCTCCATGCTTTGGTTCTCTAAGGGGAAGGAAACCACATTTCCTGAGCACCCACCACATGTCAGATGCTGTCAGAATATTCAGGTTTCTATGTTGTCAGGCCTAAATTGCCAGGTCCAAGTGCAGACCCCTTTGACAGGCCGGGAGACTAAGGTTCAGACAGCTGGAGCCACTTGCCCAAAGGCATGGCCAGATGGGAGACCCCAAACTTCCACCACACTCCAAGGGGTGGAGAAATAACTCCTTGGCAGCCATTGTTTCTTTCTGCCTTCTGTTCTCCAGGACACAGCCTTCTAGGACTGACACCTCTTCAGTACAGCTCCCTGTGTAGCTGCAGGGAAGGCACTGTGATGGTTCCTGTGTGGCCCCCTCAGAGGGCACTTGGCAAATCACAGGGTCCATGAAGCCTTCCTTCTTCTCTTTCAGGGGCTTGTCTCCTTTATTCCATCTTTGCTGCATTCTTGGTGCTCACAACACCTCTTCTAATCAAGACTAATAAGGTCATGAGGCTGAAAGAAGCACATGAAGTTTTTAAAATGGAAGTCTTTATTAAAATGATTGTGGATTCACTTGTCATTGTAAGGAAGAACACTGAGAGAGCCTGTGAATCCTTATCCAGTTTCCCTAATGGTGACATCTTGTAAAACTATAGTATGACATCACAATCAGAGTATTGACATTGATGTCATCCATTAATCTTGTTTTGATGGCCCCTGTTTTATGTGAACCATATTGTGTGTGTGTGCATGCATGCTGTGTTTAGTTCTATGCAATTTTAGCACCTGTGTAGGTTCACGTATTCACCGCTACAGTGAAGATAGAAAGAGTTTCTGCACCATGGGCTCCCTCCTGTGGCCCTTTCACATGGACTTCAGTGAAGGAGTGGAGACCTGGAATTGCCCACTCTGGTCTCCAGATTCGAGCTTTCGAGCAGCCCTGGAGGTTGACACAGGCATCCTGTTGTGGAGTTACTTTGCCCACAATGGTGCAGCTGGGACGGCAGGAACCAGGACTGGCCCAGGACCATGTAACATCTATGGACCTTTCCCATTGCCTTAACTTTGTTGTTGTTGTTATAGTTATACATGTTTGTTTTTAAAAAATTGAGCAGGACAGAAGGGGATACAATGAAAAGTACAAGAAGACCTCTGTTTTTCCACCTTCCCCAAAGGGAACACCTGTTTTCTGATATATTCCTCAAATTATTTTCTATGTATTTCCAAGTCTGTGTATGAATATTCTTTTTAAAAGATTGAGTCACACTACACATGCTGTTAGCAATTCATTTTCATTTAATTATGAATCTTTCCATATCTTTATATGTCTCTACATGCAGATCTTTCTTCATTTCCTTCCTTTTAAAATCTAAATGTATTTAAAAAATTTTTTTTATTGATTTGAGAGGGAGAGAAAAAGAAAAAGAAAAAGAGAGAAACATTGATGTTATTATTCTACTTGTTTATGCATTCATTGGTTTAATTCTTGTATATGCCCTGACCAGGGATAGAATCCACAACCTCGGTGTATTGGGACAATACTCTAACCAACTGAGCTACCCAGCCAGGGCATAAATGTATTCTCAGAGATAATGCATTCATGTTATTTAAGATCTAAAAGGTACAAAAGAGCACACAGTGAGAGACCCCTTCTCCCACTACTCCCTCAGTTATGTTCTGTAGAAAACCATTATTATTGGTTCCTGTGAGTTCTCCTACAGACAGCATTCCCATATACCAGTATATACATATATAAATTCTCCCCTCATTTATTTCACTGAGATAATTGACATATAACAGTATGTTAGCATCAGGTATACAACATAATGATTTGATATTTGTATATATTGTGAAATGATCACCGCAATAAGTCTAGCAAACATTCATCACCACACATAGTTATAAAATTTCTTTTCTTGTGATGAGAACATTTAAGATCTACTTTCTTAGCAACTCAAATATGCAAGAAGTGCTATTATTATCTATAGTTACCATGCTGTATATTACATCCCCATGACTTATTTATTTTATAACTGGAAGTTTGTACTTTTTGATCCCCTTCACCCATTTTACCCACCCTCACTCCCCGCCTCTGTTCTCTGTATTTATGAGCTTTGTTTGTTTGTTTGTATTTTTTTAAAGTTTATTTAAAATATTTATTTATTTTTAGAGAGAGGGGAAGGGGAAGAAAGAAACATTGATGTGAGAAATATTGATATGTGCCCTGACCAGGAGTCAAACCCTTAACCTTTTTTTTACTTTTTTTTTATTGATTATGCTGTTACAATTGTCCCATTTTCCCCCTTCACTCCCCTCCACCCTGCCCACTCCCTCCCACCCACATTCCCCCCCTTTAGTTCAGGTCCATGTGTCATAAGTTCTTTAGCTTCTACATTTCCCATACTATTCTTGCCCTCCCCCATCTATTTTCTACCTATTGTCTATGCTACTTATTCTCTATATCTTTTCCCCCTCTCTCCTCCTCCCACTTCCCTGTTGCTAACCCTCCATGTGATCTCCATTTCTGTGGTTCTGTTCCTGTTCTAGTTGTTCTCTTAGTTTGCTTTTGTTTTAGGTATGGTTGTTACTAACTGTGAGTTTGAAGTCTTTTTTTACTGTTCATATTTTTAATCTTCATTTTCTTAGGTAAGTCCCTTTAACATTTCATATAATAAGGGCTTGGTGATGATGAACTCCTTTAACTTGGCCTTATCTGAGAAGCACTTTATCTGCCCTTCCATTCTAAATGAAAGTTTTGCTGGATACAGCAATCTTGGATGTAAGTCCTTGCCTTTCATGACTTCCAATACTTCTTTCCAGCCCCTTCTTGCCTGCCAGGTCTCTTTCGAGAAATCAGCTTACATTCCCATTCTGATGGAAACTCCTTTGTAGGTAACTGTCCCCTTATCTCTTGATGCTTCTAGAATTCTCTCCTTCATTTTTACCTTGGCTAATGTAATTATGATGTGCCTTGGTGTGTTCCTCCTTGAAACCCTTAACCTTTTGATGTACAGGATGATGCTCGAACCAACTGAGCCACCTGGCTAGGGCAGGATTTCCTTTTTTAATGTCTGAATAATATTCCTCTTCCCCTCCTTACACCAGGGTTCTGCACTTAGATTTTTCTCCTTGTACAATGTCTCTTGTAGATCCACTGATAGTTTCTTCCTTCTCTTTTATAGCTGTGCAGTATTCCATTATAATGTATATACCATAACTGCCTCTTACAAAAGTAATTGGAGTCATGCATTTGGGCCAATTCCAATTTTCCTCTGTGTGTACTACAGAAGATAAGAATCTTTAATGATAGAATTCCAGGCACAGTGACAAGTGCAGAAAAAGAATTTAGGGGATCCAAGATGCTGGAGAAGTAAGTGGAAGCTACACTCACCTCTTCCCAGGACCAATCTGGAATTACAACTAAATTGTAGAGAAATCATCCTGAATAACCAACTGAACACTAGCTGGAGAGAAACCTTGAAACCAAGAACAGACAGAATTTGGGAGCAGGAGTTCCAGAGCACTCTTGTGAGCATTTGTGACCACCAGAGTTCAGATATCCTAGAGGAGCAGGGAGCGTCTCTACCCACTTGTCATGGGGACATGTGTCAGCAAGTTTTCTACCAGTGACATTTACAGGTTGGTAACTCAGAATGCTGTTTAATATTTACTTTACTTCCTTTCTGCCCTTCACTTTTTCTAGTTTCTCCTTCCAACCTCTCACCCAGTAAACAAAATCAAATCTAGGATTCCATGAGGACCTCCAGGTATTGAGTCAAGAAGGTCATCCTAAACCATGACTGTTAGAATTTAGGTTCCTTATTGGGTTTATTTCTAGATAAATGGGAGCTGAGAAAATTTGGCTAAGACTTCTGATTTGAGATCATATAATCAGGGACACAGTAGGAATTTCTGTTCTTCCTCGGGTGGTGGTGAGAGAGCCTCAGTTCTTCTTTGACAGTTGATGAATTTGTGTGAACTTGGCAACAACTCAGGCTCAAAGAGACCAGCTAGGCTCCAGCCTGGTGTCATGTTTACTGTTTTGATTATTTTTGGTAGTGTGGATTTTGAAAAGGGAAATTAAACACCAACAATTTCAAGGACATACCCTTAAAGAAACTCTTTTTATTAAGTCAGGGAATATTTCACTGAATGTTTTTCCTGGAATTGTCTCCTACAGGGCCCTAGGAATGTTTTGAACTTTGTGGATTTTAAATGTCTTGACTTTCCTGGGTGCGTGGCTTGGGTGAATATAACAAAACCTGATATTTGCATTTGATTAATGCCCTTTGAGGATCTGACCCTTAAAAATGTCAGGGATCACATGTCTTCTGTGTGAGAAATCATGACAAGCTTTTGTAGTAGCTCAAGTAGGACCCCTAGTGACAACATTGGGACTGTGCTGCCTCCACATCTAGGTCCACTGGCTCCAGGATCAACCCATCCTGGTAAAGGAAAGTTCCCATGTATTTGCTTCAAGGATATCCCAGCAGTGTCATTGCAGCCTCTGGCACAATGGCCTTAAGCAGACTCCAGTTCCCAACAGGCCTCTGCTCATGACCAGGCTGCCTCCAAGTGTATCTTCAGCTTCTCCAACCATCTGAACCTTCCCCTCCTCACCCTTAGCTTTTTCCTGTGATATCCTCATGGGCTGTGATTCTCCCCTTCGTGCTTCATCCATGTCCACATCTCCCTCTGAAGGAGGAAGCTCCTGCAGGCTCTGCCAGCTGTAGGCCTCTCCCTTTCATCCCTCCCTGTGAGGTCTAGTTCTCTCTTTTAGAGGCCCTTCCTTTCCCCTAGGGAACCATGCAGCACAAGGATGTGGGGGTCTCATCAATATTGCCTGTGGATGGGTTTCAAATTCAGATCTTTAACATTCTCTCTAAAAGAGGTCTAATACCAAGAGAATGAAAAAAAGCCACAGACTGAGAAAAAATCTTTGCAAAAGACTCATCTGATAAAGGACTTTTGGAGTCCTTTTAAAAGTCTATATTTTAAAGTCTACTTTTAAAAAAAGTTAAAAACTAAAGTTGCACTAATAGGGTTGAAATAAGACTTATTTTTTATTCAGCTTTAAATCCGTTTTCCACAATTGAACTTACTCTTTATAATGACTCTAGATTAGTATATATGTTTTTATAAATCTCCTAATTTTATGTGAGCATAATTACATTGTGGCATTTTTTTTCTATAAAAACTTTAGTTTGTTAAAAGACAACACTTAAAATATCTTGTAATTTATGTAACCACGTTTTGGCATTAATTTTTTGTATACTGGTGGCCCCCTACAAATGGAAGTAGTTAGGTTCCCTCTCAAGTATAGAGGGCCCCATCTTTAGTCTCTTTCACAGGCTGTCAATGTCTTATCCCTCAGGCACCTTTTCTTCCTCCTGTAGTCTTCTACCCAAGCCTCCCATTCCACAAGCAATCCTGAGATGGGCCTCCTCTCCTGTCATTCCTGTTTGTGACCATCAAGGCCTCATGTCATTTTGCTCCAACTCCGCTAGCTTTGTCAGCCTGTAGGCCTCCTTCCCTCAGAAGCCCAGCCATTCTGCAAAGCTTCCTCCTCAAGCACATGAGCTGCCACCCTGGCTGGAGCTTCTACAATGCCTAAGTCTCGTGAGGGCAAATGAGGACGTAGAGAGAATTCTAATTCTGCAATTCCTGGTGTTGTCATGAGCTTGGATTTGTTACTTGGGAGAAAGGAGATATGCAGGTGAAACTGAAGGTTAAGAATCTCATAGTATTGAATTTGATTGGAAGTGTGAACTCATATTTTATGTTAAAGTGTTAAATGTATTTTATTCAATAAAAGACTACAAAGTAAGGCTAACCAATAATAGTAAGCACATTTCTACTAAAATTGTGGCCTCTAATCACCCTTCTTCACTGAATGAAACCAGTGGTTCATGAAGAAATGGCTGATTCCAGGTCTGGTGCAGGAGATTTACAAGATGAGTTTGGAACACCCGGTCATATGAGAGAGCAAGATAACTACCCAAGACTACCAGAGTCATGTCCAAAAGACTCAAGAGACAACTTAAATAATTCCCACTGGCCAAAGATGGGACAACCACCTAGGCATCAATAAAAATAAGAACTGCAATAGATTATAATCATATTAAGTCTGCTTAAATCCACAAGTTCATATGGTGCTACAAACAAACAAACAAACTCATTGTCACCATTGGGAACCTACTCATTGTTTTTAAAAAATGGTACATAAGAGGGAAAGAACTGAGCATTTATCCTTTTCCTACATCAGCTGTACCACTGAGTAATCAAATAGTAGACAAGAGGAAAGTTTTCTTTACAGATATATTCCTACTACTGAATGGAGAGGCATAATGGAAATAGAATGCCACCATTTTTCCACCCTGGGGAGCGTATGAAGCTGTAGGCTCTTAGCTGTAGGCTCATTTTCCAATTCAGCTCCCAAGTTTATTAGGGTTCTTAATGTCTGACTCCCTTTGCTTCTGTCCCTTAATATCTAGTTACCTACATTAACAACAGTTCTTTATTTATGTCATTTTAATAGAAAATATGTCTGTTTCTCTGATGACCCTTTTTAATATAATATGATTTATCTGAAGATATACAGGGGAAACCTAAGGCCAAATTTTAATTTTTTTAAATAGAGAATATTTTATTTACTTGTTTTACTTTATTTTTATTGTTGACACTGTTACAGATTTCCCCATCTCCCCACCCCTTGCCACCTCCATCCAGACCCTTCACCACTTCCCTCTGGCCATCACAGTGCAGTCACTGTTGTCTGAGTTTATGAGTTATGCATATATGTCATTTGGCTAATCCATTTTGCAACCCTAATAAATGTAGGCATTGATGATCAACTTCTGCTAGCATTATAACAACCAGGTATGACATGCCTCCTGATGAAAGAACAATCACCATCTGTGACATAGGATGAAGAACATAATTTTTTCCCTAACAAATAAATTTCAAGACAGAAAGGAGATTAAAAGAATCATAAGAGACATATTAACCAGTCATAATGAGTGATCCTTGTTTGGATCTTGATTTCAGCAGACAAACTGTAAAACAAAACAAAACAAAACACAAATGGTGACATTTATTAGATAATTGGAAATTTGAACATTGACAAGATTAATTTTCTAGGGCTGCCTTAACAAAGTACTGCAAACTGTAGTACTTTGACTTAGAACAACAGAAATTTATTGTCTCATATGTCTAAAGGCTAGAAGTCCAAAATCAAGCTGGTACTGGCAGGGCTATGCTCTCTCTGAAGGCACCAGGGAAGGATAGTTATTTGCCTCTGGTAGCCCCAGATGTTCCTTGACTCATGACAGCACAACTCCAATTTTACATTGCATTTTCCTTGTAATGTTTCCTCTCTGTATGTCTGTCTTGGTGTCCAAGTTTCCTTCTTGTTAGGACACCAGTCAGATCAGATTAGGGCCCACACTAATGACCTCATTTTAGCTTAATCACCTCTATAGTGACCATATTGCCAAATAAGGTCACCTTCTGAGGTACTAGGGGTTAGGATTTCAACATATGAGGGGCAACCCCCCAAACCATAATTATCTTCTGGAGGGTGAGTTCTTTGTAGTAGAGGCTTCCCCAGCTAGCTGAATGTTCTAGGAACCCATCTATATCTGTACCAGCTGGCATTGTTGTGAGAGGCTGCATTCAACTCCAGTGAATTGTTCTTTGAAGACTCAGTGCATTTGCCCTTTCCATGATGGGTGATTTATGAACACACTTGCCTACACCATGCTGAGTGTTCAGCAGTTTTTGACCAAAAACAGCATGGGGACCCCTATGACCCATCCTCCCTATTCACTGGATCTTGCCCAGAATGACTATTTTTTGTTTCCCCAGATGAAAAAGTCCTCAAAGGGAAATGTTTTGCTGACATGGAAGAGGTGGAAAAACAACAACAACACCAAAAGGCATCAAAATTGATGAATTCAAAAACTGTTTTTGAATGGTGGAAAAAGTCTTGATAGGTGTATGAATCAAATGGAGAGTATTTTGGAGGTGACTGAGCTTTAATTATATAAGAATAAATAAATACACAATGTTTTAATAAATAAATTATGGTTGTTTTTGTCCTCCCTTGTATCTTTTTCTGGGGGGGGGGGGGATGCAGTTCAAACCACCACACTAGATGTTTGATAATATTAAGAAAATTGTTACTTTTAAAAAAAGGTATTATAATCATATTATGATTATGTTTAAAAAGTTTTTTTTTCCTTCAGAGAAACATACTAAAACATTTGCAGATGAAATTCTGTGATGCGTATATATGGTTTGCTATACAACAACATGGATCAATTATGGGGTAAATACATGGCAGCAATAGATGAAGCAACATTGGCTTTGAGCTAATTGTTGAACCTGGGTAATGGATAGGTATATGAGGGGCCATTAAATATTCTGTTTACAATTAAGGAAAGTTTGAAGATTCTGATAATAAAGGTGAAACAAAGAATATGAATAACAACAAAAATGAAAAACTTCCCACATAGTTGACTTGGCCCCAACCTTACACCCCATGTAGGGTCCCCCTTCTGGCCTTCCTTCTCTCACTAGAGAAGTCCTCTTTTATAGGCAGCTGGCTTGAGCTTCTCTCATGAGTTCTGCAGCAACCTCTGGGGCTCAGACATCCTGGTGGGCTGCACACAGCCCCTCTGCCCCTGAAACTTCCTCCACTCCACTCCCATATTGTACCTTCCCTTCAGTCAGCTTTCCCTGCACAGGAAAATGCCTGACTGCAATCTTTGCCCTCTTGGGGGCAGCCACTGCTCAGGAAAGAGATGCCCAAACCACAGTGCAGTAACAGGCTCTGAGCTCAGGTAGGGGTTGGGGCACTTCCCTGGGCCCCATCTTCTATACCCAAGGGCAGGCCACATGGTCTTTGAAGAGACAGTGGCTTGGGATTCATCTGAAAATAATTTTGCATGGTTCTATTTGTGGTCATTTCTTTCCCAGCTCTCTAAGGTGCTCTGGGCCAGGCCTCAGGTTCAGGGCATTAAGACCCAATATTCCCCTGTCAGGGATGCTCTGTTCATTGGGGAAAGAGATCCACAAGCAGAGAGTGGTCTTTCCCTCCAGGATTGAGACAGCCTTACAGATTATTAAATAATATAGACAAGGCAGAATAGCATTTTGATGAATTGTAGGATCTTATGATTGTTTAAATTGTACAGATTAACACCTTTAAGAAAGAGAAATAAGAAATTATAAGAAAATAAGAAGTGTGAAAACGGACTTTTGGCCAGATAGAAGCATAGGTAGATACACTTTGCTTCCTCACACAACCAAAAGGACAACAACAATTAAAAAAAAATAACCAGAACTGTCAGAGAATCAAACTATGGAAATCTGACAACCAAGGAGTTAAAAGAAGAAATATTCATTCAGACTGGTAGGAGGGGTGGAGATGGGCAGCCAAGGCGGAGAGGACATGTGGCAAGGTGGTGGCTGAGGGACTGAGTGGGAGAGGCAGCAGCCAGCAACCAGGTGGTCCCACATTTGCATGTGGATAAAGTGGGAGTGACAACTGGGGAGCAAGACAGACTGCACAACCCAGGGTTCCAGCATGGGGAAATAAATCCTCAAAACCTTAGGCTGTAAAAACCTGCGGGGGTTGTGGCAGAAACTCCCAGCTTCACAGTAGAGTTTGTTGGAGAGACCCACAGGATCCTAGAATGTACCCACCCATCCACCCAGGAATCAGCACCAGAAGGGTCCAATTTGCTTGTGGGTAGCAAGGGATGTGACTAAAAGCTGGCCATGAGCTGAGCAAGTGGCATTGTTCCCTCTTGGACCCCTCTCCCACATATAGCATCACAACGCAGCAAATTGGATTGTTCTGCTCTGGTAAATACCTAAGACTCTGCTCCTTACAATGTAACAGACACGCCAAGGCAAAAAATAAATATGGCCCAAATGAAAGAACAGATTAAAACTCCAGAAATAGAACTAAGCAATGAAGAGATATCGAGCCTATCAGATGCAGAGTTGAAAAGACTGGTATTCAGTATGCTCACATAAATGGCTGAGTATGGCCACAAAATAGAGGAAAAAGTGAAGGCTGTGCAAAGTGAAATAAAGAAAAATATACAGGGAACCAACAGTGAAGGGAAGGAAACTGGGATTCAAATCAACAATTTGGAGAAGGAAGAAATAAACATTCAACCAGAACAGAATGAAGAAACAAGAATTCAAAAAAATCAGGAGAGGCTTAGGAACCTCCAGCACAACTTTAAATGTTTCAACATCTGAATCATAGGGGTGCCAGAGGAGAAAAGGAAGAGCAAGAAATGGAACACTTATTTGAAAAAATAATGGAGAACTTCCTCAATCTGGCAAAGGAAATAGACTTCCAGGAAGCTCAGAGAGTCCCAAAGAAGTTGAACCCAAGGAGGAACACACCAAGGCACATCATAATTACATTACTCAAGATTAAAGATAGGGAGAGAATCTTAGAAGCAGCAAAAGAAAAGGAGACAGTTACCTACAAAGGAGTTCCCATTAGACTGTCAGCTGATTTCTCAAAAGAAACCTTGCAGGCAAGAAGGGGCTGGGAAGAAGTATTCCAGTTATGAAAGACAAGGACCTACAACCAAGATTACTCTATCCAGCGAAGCTATCATTTAGAATGGAAGGGCAGATAAAGTGCCTCCCAGACAAGGTAAAGTGATGTGGACACTGGCCTGCAGTTATGGATGAGACACAAGACAAATTCACATGCACTACCAAGTCCTGTGGAGAAAAAGGGACGGCCTGGTTACTCTCTCAAAGGGAGAGCACCTCAGAGTGGCCTGACCACTCTCATAAAGGAGAGTGCCCTGATCCTTCCCTTGACAGGTTTTTATTGGGATCAATTTGCACAGGAATACAAATAAAGTTCATTATTCATTGTCAGGCAGTAAGGATCAAACAATAGATAATATACAAAGAACTACGAGTGCCTATTCTGAGTCAGGGTTTGTTAGCTAAAGGGCTACAAAACTTTGGAAAACAAACTCATTTCCTGCTCGGACCTTTATCCTTTAATTGAGAGCATTCTTAGTGAGGCAGGCTTCACAGGATTTTACATATTCTTTCTCAGGCCTGATCACCCGGGGAACCCGCCCTTTCCAGCACAGGACTGCACCACCCTCTGTTACTGTTCTAGGCTTAAGTCAGGCAGAGGAAGTAAGGCAGCCAAGAGATTAGGAGACTTCTGGCAAACAGAATGAGGACTCAGGCTTTGTCAAAGCTGAGGGGTGAGAGTTCATCACCCCCTTTTGCTGTAGCTCCCCAAGTCCTTCCTTGGGGGCCTCCCATGTGATCCTGCCTGTCTTAGGTCATTCCCCCCTTGGGGAACCTTACCCATCATTGGCTAACTGACCAAGCATTGGGGGCCAGTTATGGATGAAGTAAAAGGAGCAGAAGCAGCGCTCTTGCCAGGGAGATAAGCTTTGTCTCAGTGGCTTATGATCCGAAGGTTGCTCACTCAGCCTTAGCCATGGGGGGTTTACAGCTCCTGAAACCAGGCAGGGCAGTTCCCAACATTAAGTCAGGCAGGGGAAGTAAGGCAACTGAGATTAGGAGACTTCTTGCAGACAGAATGAGGACTCAGGCTATGTCAAAGCCAAGGCTCAAGGTCTATCACCACTTTTATCTACAGCCCACCAAGTCCTTCCCTGAAGGCCACTTTGTGACCATGCCGGTCTTAGGTCATCTCTCCTTTGAGGAATCTTACCTGTCATTGGCTAACCAGTCATCTGCCTGGGGCCAAGCAGGGTGAGGTAAAAGGGGGGCAGAGGTGGTGCCCTACAAGGAAGATAAGCTTTGTCTCCTCAGTGGCTTATGATCCCAAGGTCTTTTTACTCAGCCTTAGCCATAGGGAGTTACAGCTTCTGAAACCAGGCAGGGCAGTTCCCAACAGTAAAGTTAGAGTTCATCATCACCAAGCCCTTATTATATGAAATGTTAAAGGAACTTATCAAAGAAAAAGGTGATAAAAATATGAATTGTAAAATGACAACAAACTCACAACTACCAACAACTGAACCTAACAAAAACAAAAACAAAGTAAGCAAACACCTAGAACAGGAACAGAATCACAGAAATGGAATTCACAGAAATGGGGGAATAGGTACAGGGAATAAGCATAAATGGTAGCTACAAAATAGACAGGGAGGTTAGGAATAGTATAGGGAATGGAGAAGCCAAAGACCTTATGTGTGTGACCCATGGACATGAACAAAGTGGGGGAATGCAGGACAGAGGGGAATAAAGGGGAGAAAAAATGGGACAACTGTAATAGCATAATCAAAACATATTTTAAAAAAGAAGCAAAAAAACAAGGCTTAGATGAAATGGCCCTTGACATTTGCTGAGTCACCTCACAGACCCCCCCATCCTGTTGGTTTTCCCCAAGAGCCCTCCTCAGAGGCTCACCCCTGGGACCTCCTGGAGGCAGGCATCTCTCCCAGGAACCCTCCCCCATACCTATGATCCCATGGGGCTGTAGGGGAGGATGGAGGAAACTAAGGAAGAAAGATGGCTTCTTAGAGTCTGCTAAGGACAAGAGTCTTGGCCTCAAGACCTCCGAGCCCAGGCTGGGAGGACTGTGTCCTAGCTTCCTTCATACAAAGCTACAGAGAGGTTGGTTGTAGGTCAGCCATAGATGTACTTTAGCTTATCAGGAATAGTAAATTCTTTCCATACCTGTTTGTTCGCACCTACTGTCAACTGCATTTCTAAGTCACTGGGAAACAACAGGGAACACAAGAGACAAAAATCCTTGATTCTGGAAGTGGGGCTGACAAGAAACAATAAAGACAGCAAAGAAGTAAATTGCAGTAAGTGTTAGGGCTGTATGCAATGAAAGCACTGAAAAGGGGAGCAGAATAAGGGGGTAGCTGTGGCCAACATGCAGATGTCACCTAAAGAAAACCTTGAGTTTAGGATCTCTTGAAGAATAGGACTCTCTGGCAACTCTCCCTGGGTTTGGATCCTGACTGGCAAGTATGGGTGGGGGCCATAGCTGTGGTGCCCTTCATTAGCTACAGTCCATAGTGCTCCTTAACACCTCCCACAGCTCACCTCACTCATTTATGCTTTCTGCCCGTTTATGTGGATGTCAACCTGGGATAGGAGTATACACATGATTGTCCTTCAGCATTTTGAAGTTTGGGACAGGGCTGCTCAAACTCTAATGTGTTTTAGTCACTTGGGGATCTTGTGAAAATGCAGGGTCTGATTCAGTAGATCTGGGGTGGTCCCTGAGATCTGCTATTTCTGATGAGTTCTTGGGTGATGCTGATGCTGCTTGTCCACAGACCACACTTTGAGAAGCAAGAGGTTCGCTGACCTAATCTACTAACTTGAATATACCCGTGGACATTTACTTAAGACCAATGAAAAAACCCTGCTTTTATAAAATACAACTGGTCCAGGCTGGTCTTTGTTCTGTAGAGTTTACTGCTAATTGCATGCTGTGGCCAAAGGATTACATCAGTCTGTGATACTGTGAGCTTATCCCAGGGGCTATCACCCTGTCTACACAATAGAATCACCTTGCAGAGTTTCCAAAATACTCCACCCCAGACAAATTTAGTCACTTAACCAGAGTGGCTCTAAATACTTCACAGGTGATTGCAATATGTGAGGTCATGACCAGAAGACAGAGAGGTGACTGCAGCATATGAAACGAGGCATGAGGAAACATCATGGAGTAAGTGACATGGTGGGTTTCCTGTGGATTATGTCAAATGAGAAAATAGTAGAGTCTGAGTCGGACAGACAGAAGAGCCCAGGATCAGGAGAGGATGAAAAAAGGGTGGAGAATTTGAATGAAGCGATTCAAAAAAGACCCAACAGGAACCTCTTTAAGTATGCTTTGTTTTCAGTGACTTTGGTGCCAGGACTTAAGCATCTGGGAAGAATAGCTGGGATGCAGAGGCCACTGCAACCTGCAAGGTGGGCATTTTGAGACAGAAGGGACAGGAACAGTTAGTGGGGTTGGTCAAGAAGGATGCGAGCCCTGGAATTTTGCCTCATTTGTGAATTCTAAACAGGATTGGATTTGGGTGTTGGAAAAACTGTGCTGTGTGGTGCGGGGAAGGCGGGTCAGAGACTGGAGTAGGAAAACCAAGTTAGGAGGCTCTTGGCTTGCTGGGAAATGACAAGAGCATGTCGTGAATCAGGGGCTTGAGGGGCTGTTGTGGGAGTGTGGGTGCAATGTGGAGGTGGAGAGACCCTTGGAGAGGCCCCAGAATTCTCCAATACTCTACAGACAACTTTCCCAGCCTTAGACCTGTTGATTGCACAAGACCGGGTCAACTGAAGAGGGGACTGGCAAGGAAGTTCAGCAGCCTTTCAACTAAGATGATTCTTGCTCCCAACCTTATTTCTTCAAGGTTTAGAGCCATAATTCTCATTGCTACCATTCACCACATTGTCAGTGGAGGAGTATATTTGCAAGTTGTCCTGACTGTCTCAATGCTTACTAAGAGGAAGGTGAGATCACGAGTTATGTCACCACCACTTTTGTGTCTCCTGGTTGTGTTTTAGAAGAATGCCACAGAGAATAAAATTGGTAATTCTTTCCCCAGATCTGCTTTGGTTTGTAATATATTTTCTTTCAGATTAGACATCTATGGGCATGCATTTATTTTGCAAAATCAAATTGATTTGATTTCCTGTTTCAGGAACCATGTTCTTTTCACTCATCCCCAAACATGTAGCACACTCCAGTGTTTATAAGAGGAAAACAAACTCTAGGAAGCAGATAGGAACTATAGATAGCCAGCATTGGAGTTCTTCCTAGGGAGGGACCCTCTTTAGGCATTAAAATGCCTTTCTGAAGTGTGCTGGGAAAATGAGTTGTGGTTTGGAAGGAGATGAGACTATAAAAAGTTACACTGTTGTACCAAGAAATGAACTGATATTTGGGAGAGTTGAGAAGAAAGGGAAAGGGATGAGGAGATGGGAGGACTAGGTCTCATGGAAAAGGGAGCCAAAAATAAATTCTTGGTGATGGGATTGCCATAGAACTCTTATTTATTCATTTTTAAAAACATTTTTAAAGTATATTTTATTGATTATGCTGTTACAGTTGTCCCAGTTTCTTATTTCCTTTTGCCCCCATCTGCCTGGTAACTCCCGTTTCTCCAACAATCCCACCTACCCCTTAGTTCATGTCCATGGGTTATACATTTAAGTTCTTTGGCTTCTCCCTTTTCTATAATCTTAGCATCCCCCTGTCTATTTTATTCCTACCAATTATGCTTCTTGATCCCTGAACCATTTCCTCATTTCTTCCTCTCCCCCCTCCCAGTTTATAATCTTTCAAATGATCTCTATACCTATGATTCTGTTCCTATTCTGGTTGTTTGCTTAGTTTGTTTTTGTTTTTTTTAGATTCAGTTGTTGATAGTTGTGAGTTTGTTCTCATTTTAATGTGCATAGTTTTGATCTTCTTCCTTTTCTTAAATAGGTCCCTTTAACATTTCATATAAATAAGGGCTTGGTGATGATGAACTCATTTAGATTTACCTTGTCTGGGAAGCACTCTATCTGCCCTTCCATTCTAAATGATACCTTTGCTGGATAGAGTAATCTTGGTTGTAGGTCCTTTCCTTTCATGACTTTGAATACTTCTTTCCAGCCCCTTCTTGCCTGCAAGGTCTATTTTGAGAAATCAGCTGACAGTCTTATGGGAACTCCTTTGTAGGTAACTGTCTCCTTTTCTCTTTCTGCTTTTAAAATTCTCTCTTTATTTTTAATCCTTGGCATTTTAATTATGATGTGTCTTGGTGTGGTTCTCTTTGGGTCCAGGTTGATTGGGACTCTCTCTGCTTTCTGGACTTGTATGTATATTTCCTTTGCCAAATTGAGAAGTTTTCTTTCATTATTTTTTTCAAATAGATTGTCAGTTTCTTGCTCTTTCTCTTCTCCTTCTGGCACCCTATCCTATGATGTGAATGTTGGACCTCTTGAAGCTGTCTTAGAGGCTGCTTACACTATCCTCATTTTTTTTATTCTTTTTTTTCTTGTTGCTCTGATTGGTTGTTTTTTCCTTTTTTATGATTTGTTTCTTAGCTTCATCCACTCTATTGTTTCCCTGTAAATTGTTCATTTCAATTAGTGAATCCTTTGTTTCTGACTGGATCTTTTTTATACTTCTGGGGTTCTCATTAAGTTTCTTGAACATCCTTGTAACCATTGTTTTCAACTCTGCATCTTATCGATTGCTTATCTCCATTTTGTTTAGCTATTTTTCAGGAGTTTTGATCTGTTCTTTCATCTGGGCCATGTTTCTTTGTCTCATCATTTTGGCAGTTTCCCTGTGTTTGTTTCTATCTGCTTTGACTCTGTTTCTTGGTAGTGTGGCCTAATATAGTAGGTGTCCTATAGGGTCCAGTGACACAGCCTCCCCTGTCATCCAAGCTGGGTACTTGAGGTGCACCCTTTGTGTGGGCTGAGTACACCCTCCTGTTGTAGTCCAGACTTGGTTGCTGTTGGCAGATGAATGGGAGGGATTTACCCAGGCTAATCAGCTGCAGGGATTAGCTGTGGCCACTTACCATGAACCTCTGCTCTCTGTGGAGGATCAGTTGTGCAGAGGCAGGGTGGTGGTGCTCTGAAGTGGTCTGTAGCTGCCCACTGGATGTGCTGACCCTGGGGTTTCCTGGGTGGTGCAAGCCAACATCAGCTCCCATCTATGTTTTGCCCCGAGCCACCCTTCCTGAGGTATAAAGCAATCTGAGAAGGCTGCTATTTGTGTTGGGCTTGGAAATTCCCAGGCTAAACCAAGCTGTGAAAATAATCTGGCTCCTGCTAGTGCCTGGCCTGGAGCTCACTGAGGCCAGCTATTGCTTGTTTGATAGGATTTAGGAAGTTGTGAGGCATGCCCTAACACCAACCTTTAATATGGAAAAGCAGCTTGGGTGGGCCCATAAGTTGGGTGGGGCAGAGACTCTCCAAGGCAGGTCAAACAGTGTTAGCTAGGTTGATAGAATTTCAAATACGACAACAACCCACCAGCTCCATGACCCTACAGGATATGGGCTCAGAAAAGGGACAATGGCCTCTGCTTGCCCTGATGTCAGATACTTCAGCCTCTCCCAGTATGCCTCTGGTGCCCTTCAAGCTGCCACCCTAGTACTAGAGCTCAGAGGGAGTGAATCTGAGTAGGTGAATCCATGTGTGGGTTCTTTAGGAGGAACTTCTTGGATCTCCAGAAGTTTCTTCCACAGACTCAATCCCCACTGTTTTTTTTTTTTTTCCAGCCAGTAGTTATGGGGACTTATTTTCCTGGCACTGGAACTCTAGGCTGGGACTCCTCACTTCTGAGATATCCCTCCTGAATTTTTATCCACCACATGTGGGTGAGATACAAGTCCACTCCACATCTGTGCTGCTCCTACCAGTCTTCAGGGATGTGGTTTCTTTCTTTTTTTTTTTTTTTTAAGATTTTTAAAAAGATTTTATTTATTTATTTTTAGAGAGGAAAGGGAGGGGGAGAGAGAGAGAGAGAGAGAGAGAGAGAGGTAGAGAGAGAGAGAGAAACATCAATGTGTGGTTGCTGGGGGCCATGGCCTGCAACTCAGGCATGTGCCCTGACTGGGAATCGAACCTGCGATGCTTTGGTTCGCAGCCCGTGCTCAATCTACTGAGCTACACCAGCCAGGGCAGATGTGGTTTCTTTAATTCAGTAGTTGTTAGACAGTTTGATGTCTGACAGTTCTGAGGGATGGTTATTCTATATTTTAGTTGCAATTTTGATGTGGTTGTGGAAAGAGGTGAACCATGTTTGCCTATGCCACTATCTTGACCAGAAGCCTCTTATTCTTATCAATTACTCTTAATTAGGGTGTTCCTATCCAACTGAGGTTTACATTGCTGTCATTTAAACTGCCCTAAATCTTCAGAAAAATCCAGGGTTCTAGTGCCTTATGTGAGCAGTCTTGGATATACAGGGGAGTGGATTAAAGAAAAGGTCAAAGTTCCATCTCCAAATCAGTGCAGAGATGAGGGAAGACACAGGGCACAGAGGGATGAGTGAGAACAGAGTCAATGTAGAGTCACAAATGGTCAAGAGAATAAGAATCCTGGGGCACCTGTGGAAATCTTGGGGGGAGTATTGGTCAGGCCACAGGATAAAGGATTGGTGATGTGACCCAATGCTACTGAGCTCCTGAGTCTAGGGGCAATATAGACATTTGTAGGACCCACCACATCCACACTCCACAGGGTGAGGTAGCCACATGTTAAGCTCTCAGATAATTTCTTTAGTAGTCAGGTCTTTTTTTTGGTTTTAAGACACAGAAACTCAACCCAACTGACATAAGGTGGGGAAGAATGACTTATGGTTCATTCATTTAAAAAGCCAGGGGTAGTTTCAGGCATGACTGACTTAGGGGACCATGGATTAGCAGTGAAACCAATACCTTAACATGTTTAGGTTTAGATTGTAGAATCTAGAGGTGTATGTACAGGCTTTAACTAAATGTTTCAATTGCTTTGGTTGTCAAGTAGCTTACAGTCAAAGATTAAGAAAATATATCAGCCATATTCTGAACGGCTGCCTATAAAGCAAGTTCCAGGAGAAATGTTTAGAAGTATTCTTTGCTTGAGATAACAGAAAATATAGCTAGTTAAGAACAAAACATGATAGCTTAAACCAGTGATTTTCAACCTTTTGTTATCTCATGGCACACATAAACTAATTACTAAAATTCTGTGGCACACCAAAAATTATACCTTTTTCCAATCTGACAAAAAATAGGTCTAATTTTGGTTAATTCACACTAGTTGGCTATTGCATTT
Source organism: Tonatia bakeri (assembly GCA_004024845.1). Lineage (NCBI taxonomy): Eukaryota > Metazoa > Chordata > Mammalia > Chiroptera > Phyllostomidae > Tonatia > Tonatia bakeri. The sequence continues at coordinate 60,412 of PVIA01004392.1, read as the reverse complement.
GTTGTCATTTTTTTTTTTAATTTGACAATCTAAGGGAAAAGAGGTCAGTGTTCCTGCCCTGGCACACTGGGTTAAAATTGTTGGCTTAAACAACAGCGATAGTCACAAGATGTCTAGTTTCTGTTTTTTACTCTAAAGATAATGTTACTGACACACAATTACGAGATATTTTGTGAAATCTTGATTCTTCAGCCCAATGCCCTTTGTTCTCACAATTTTGTGTTGCTGATGTGCTGTTTGTCAGCAGGAGGAGATAACTCCATGGCCACAAAGAGAATTTATGTTTGTTTTCTAGAAGGGATATTTATTCCTTTAGGAAAGTTGTGACTAGCTGCTGCTGTTCAGAAGTCTCATCGTACAAAATATTATCTGTGACTGAAGAAACAGACTTTCTCTTCAATTCTCTGAAACTTGCCATCTCTTACTCTGTAGCTACATAAAAACTTCCAATGTTTGCTTTTTTGGGAAGACAAATTTGAGAGATCTTGCTCTCCCATCCTCTTGCTTTGGCTAAATTGAATAAACCTTTCTGTATTTACAAGCTTGACTCACTAGTGTTTGGCTTACTAGTGCATCAGACACATAAGCCTGAAATTTGGGATGTGATTCACTTACAACAGGACTCCAGGCTTCTTTAGCTCTTGGCTTCTGGTTTCTTTGCTGTTGGCTGTATTCTCAGACAGAAGCACACCCCACAGCCCCCAGCCCTTGGTGACAAGACTGAAATGAAGAATTTTGAAATGTTTGTGGGAAATTTAAAAGAAGAAGAAAAAAAGAAATATTGATGAATAATGCCAAGAGAAACCTGTGGGCAGGGTGTAGCTGGAGGGAGTTTCTGTAAGTAGGGACAGGGGATAGCTGTGAGCCTTTGCCTTTGGAGATAGACCCCTTATTGCAAGAGAAAAGGAAAAGTTGCAGTAGAGTTGAGGCAAGAGGAAAAGTAAGTGGATGGAAGGCATTTGGGCTAAAAGAGGGCTTCTCTGAGTCTAAGTCTTGCATGGGTCTTGCCTTCATTTTCCCAGACTACCTTGCAGCTAGGATGACCATGTGACCAGTCTAGTCAATGAGACATAAGCAGCCATCTGCTTGGAGGATTTCAGGCAAAGCTTTTATTGTCCTTGGGAAGGGCTATGGCAACCACAGCCAGTGTTGACTCTTCCCCTGCTTCCTCCCTTGAGTCTGGAGCTATGGTGGCCATTTTCTGAACCTTTTTTTTTCTTCCTTGAGTGAAGACATGTCTTGGAGTACCAGTTTGGGAAAGGCTCTCCCTAAACCACATGGATTAAGAATATATTTTTTAATTATAAAAGTAATACACACTCATTGTGAAAATTAAGATAATATTCAGGTATGTATAATAAAAAGTGAAAGTCCTTCAGCCCCCTTCTTCCTCCAGTCCCAACTCTACAGAGGTAGCCCCAGTTAACAGACTGGGGAGAAATCCTATGGCCTGTTCCTGGGCTCTGTAGGCTATGCTGAAACTTTTCTAGCTGAATTCTGTGGCCTCCATCCAGATGAACACACTATAAGTCAGCCTCATTATTTTAAGTAGCTCCAGAGAAGTCCCATGGTAGGCTGTATCATAGTTTATTTAGTTACTCCTCTAAGAATGGACATTGAGGGGATTAACTAATGCTATTTTTAGCTTTGTTGCCTGTTCCCAAGAAAAAAAGAGCCACTGTCATTGTCCTCATCATTTGACATTTAGTGGGTGGCCACTGTATACAGGACACTATGCTCTTTTGGAGGACATGGACCAGAACCAGATAGGATCCTTGTTCTGAGGACTTGGCTGGGTCAATAGGTCAAAAGATAAGGTCACGGCTGAGCACTGAATGAGTAAGTTTGGGAAGAGGGAGTTAGAATAGGTTATTGGGTGGGGTGGTCCTCACATGAAGGAGAAGTCTTTGGAGCTGAATTTGGAAGGTTGAGTAAGTGGCAGGGAAGGCTCTAGGTAGGATAGCAGAGGCAGGGAGAATGAGCAGACTTGGTTCTCCAGACACTCCCCAGGGTGTCTGGGAAGCATCATTCTTCTCTAAAAAGGTAAAATTAAGGTGCTGGAACTAATTATCTGGCCTTTTTAAGGGCTCACAGACTCATACCTGCTTCTGTGGTAGTGTCTTTTTCTTTCTTGCTTGCTCTCAACTTTTTTAAACGTAAAAATAACTAGGAAGGGTTCAAGATGCCTTTCTTTAATGACATCTCAGCACTTAGATTCCAGAAGAACATAGCTGGCAAAAAATGTCCCCTATTACCATGGCTGTTTGCCTTTATTTGAAGTGTCTGGCTGAGCTATCTCCTTGTGACATGCTTCTTTCAGAGCAAATTATTCATGCCCTCTCAGCCTCCACTGTTCTCCCAGCCCCTGCTCATTCATCCTGCAGGTGTGAAGACAGGCCCTGCCTTTGTGTGTGCAAATTGTGTCCCCCTCCCTCTACTCCCTCTTGGATTCCCTCCAAGCCTGTCAAGCTTTTCCTCATTCTGGTCTGTTTGGAGTGCAGGCTGATGTCTCTTGTCATCCAGGAGAGGGCTGTGTAGCCCCTAGCCCACCTTTAATCTCCCCCTCCACAAAGGGCAGCCCTGTCACTCAGAGGGACTGCCATTCACCCCTTCTCAGGTAGGAGAAAGCAGGGTTAGCAGAGCAGCCAAAGTCCTCCAAAGTACAGGCTGCTGGGGAAGGGAGCAGGGGCACTGGGCAGAGAGAGAGGCATTGCCAAGCCATCTTGGGCTAACAGAATCATGCAACTAAGCTTATATTGGGGAAATATGATAGCACTACATACCAAGTGAAATCATAGACTGACTAGCTGGTGGTTAGTGAGGGGAGTGGGGGAGACCTGGTGATGGTCTCAGGGCCACTGTAGGAAAAAGAAATGACCTCTAGAAATAGGGTCAGCAGGTCCATCCTCCACCAGACTTCCCAATTCTTCCTCTGCCTTCTGGATGAACAGTGATGAAAATATGGTAGAGAAAGGCAGGAACGCAGTGAGCTGAATGAGACTGGCTGGAAGCCATGCCAGCTAGTTTGCCTTTTTCTCCTCAGTTTCCTCATCTGTGCAAAGGGGAACACAGTGTGGCAGCACCTGCATAGAGTAGGTGCTCACTATTACTATCAGACAGTGGCATAGAGCAGAAGTGGAAAGCTGGTCCTGCAGAGTGGCTTTCTCTGACCTACCCAGTGTTTAAGAATTTATTGTACAAGTTATTAACATGGAAAAATGTAGAGATTACACTGCATATCTGGCCACACCTTACTCAAGGTAACAGCAGGCTGAAGTTGAGTGGTGTCTGTCTTCTGGAGGTGGCACAGGTATGCCCAGCTCTCCTCAGCCCCTACTCCTCTTTATCTTTGCACACTTGGCCAGCATTGTCCAGTTTTGTTCCTGGTTTGGCCCCTGGAGGCATTTGAGAGAACTCTGGTCTTAGATTAGACCCACCACTGCTCTCTATGACCTGCGTTGCTTCTTTGCACCTCAGTTTCCTCATCTATAAAGTTGGACTTACATCCTCATCAAAGGAAAACTAAAGGAGCACATGTACATCACCTAACTCTTGCACCTGGCACAAAGAGTGGATCCGTAACAAAACAGAAGATGCTGTTACTGAGGTTTGATTGTCATTGTTTGTTATGGGACTGGTGTGGTGTGTACCCCACGGGACTAGACTCCTCCTGCTCCCATGGGTGGATCAGAGGGCAGTATAGTATTGAGTCAGACAGGCTCTTGGGCTCCCAGGGTCTCAGCTGCAGTCCACAGGGAAACACAGCAGAGGGGCAGCCAGAGGGGTTCTGCAGGAAGCTGTGTCTATGCAGAGGTGTACACTCCTGAAAACCTCCTGTCCCAAGAAGCTGTCCTCTCAGAGGGGAGAATAGGTGCTGGATGCCAATTAAGAGCTCCCAACTGTAAATTAATCCACCCAAGCAAATGCTTCCTGTCCAGTTTGGGACAATGGACAATAAATGCAGCTCGCTCTCTGGACTACGCCCCCTGACCTCAGAGGCTCAGGGAAGAATTTCCCAGCACACACACACCTGGTATGTGTGTAGCACTCAGCATTGTTCTAAATTTGGAGCTGTTCTGGGCCTCTTTCTCTCATGAATCTCCAACTCATTCTGGAATTGAGCCCAAGGATCCTTCACTCTTCATCCAAGACATACATTTTTCTGTGGAATTACACCCCTACATGACAGGCATTGAATAAGCTTCCTTTGGTTCAGTTTCATTTAATTGCATTCATAAAGCCCCTACTATGCATAGGGCCTGTAAACTTCTCAGCATATCACCAAAGCCTGCTGTTTAACCAGAGTACCACATACATGTGCTATGAAGCAGGCACTTAAGTTAAGTGATATGCACATGGACAAGTTCAAATATTCCCATTTTATTTGGGAGGCTTAAACCTGGGTACTGTTTTACATCACCAGCAAGTAAGGACAATTAGGAAAGTTATTAATTACAATAATTTTCAACCCCAAAGGTAATCATTACGTGAGCAAGACTGACTTGAATTGTTTTGTTGGGCCAATGCAAGCTCTGGTGGAGGCTGGCTTCTTGAGTAAAGTAAAAGTCCTACAGGTTAGAGGAACACAAGGCTCCTTTATAACTCCTAAGACAGATTAACCAGGGTCCTGTGGCTTGACTGCAATAGACAATTAGCTCTGGGAATGTGGGCATGAGTGCATGCACTGCCAAGGAATTAATAGTCATTCTTCCTGGCCTGGAGTGTGTTTATATTTTGTCTATTTGCATTCTTAGAGAACAGAAAAGGAGATGGCTTGTGTCCAACCAGAGGGGAGCTGGGAGATCCTTTCCAAAAGGTTTTGGGCTGGATTTGGGTCTGGGGAACTCTCTGTATGTGTTCCTCTCCCATTTTTCCTGCACAAAATTTGAGCTGCAGGTGAGACCAAGGGACCTGCCTAGAGCCCAGAGACAAGGGTGAGCAGTCCTGGGTCAGCCCTGCAGCTGTCCAGCTCCTGGGTGAGCAGGTGCCCTGAGGCAAATATGTCCTGAAAATTCCTCCTTAAAAGAAGCTGTTATTTGTGGATACTGGGACTGCCTGTCGAGCATGGCTTGTGGTCATGCTGAGGCTGGGTGGAGGCAGTTGAAGCTGTGGGCTCTGTTTCTTTTTTCCGGTGTCATTCCTACATCTGACTCTCATACCTTCTCTCACTCTCAGCCACCTAGGGAGGCCCTATTTGTAGGACCAGTCCTTCCTGTCCCCTTTGTGTGACCAATAATGAACCTCTCTCCCCCCTCTTTCTCCCCTCTCTCTCCTTGTCAACGATTGGATTGTTGGAATCAAAGAGGCCCTCTGGTGACTCAGGCATTTCCCATTGCCCTATTCCAGCATCCTCTACTCTTAGTACTGAGAGTTTTTCATGTCCTATTTGGAACAGATAGGAAACCCTTTCATTGTTTTACTACATGGGCATTAGCACTGATGAAGGAAGCATTCCATCAGATAATTGGCTGCTACAGTGAATTGGTTTCCAACATGAGTGAGTGTGCCTAGAGTCAATGTGTTCCCATCCCTAGTGATCCTTAAACTTGCAGCCACGGAGGCACTCTCAGCCAGTATGGACAGGGGCTCTGGGTAGTCAGGGGCTCTACCACCTGAGTGACACAGGGGTCCAGGTTGAGTTTGGACCCTGTCTCCTTGCCCCCCACTACCATTAAGAACAGACCCCTTTTCTGAGAGAGGAGAGAGTCTTTTCTTGAGTCATCCCACAATAGGACAGGACTCTGCTCGGCCACTTCAGACATTTCTCACCTCTCTCTCTCAGTACCAGTTTCCAGTTAGGCTCTTTGAAGCCCCAGGTTCCTGGAGATATTCCCAGAGACCTCTGAGCATCTTACTTTTGATCTATTTTCCTTTTAAAAAAAACTAAAAATTTTCTATTTATTGATTTTAGAGAGAGAAAAGGAAAGAGTGTGTGAAACATTGATTTGTTGTTCTACTTATTTATGCATTCACTGATTGATTCTTGTATGTGCCCTGACTGGGGATCAAACCAGCAACCTTGGCATATGGGGACAATGCTCTAACTAACTGAGCTACCTGGCCAGGGTCCTAATCTATTTTCCATGAGCACTTTCTTTGTAAGACTATTTGAATAAAGGATTTGCTGTTAAAAAAGTCATTGGAAGAACCACTGCCTGACTACAACTTTCTAAGGTAAACATTTTATTTTGCAATTAGATATTTTTGAATGGTTTAACTAAAGCCTGACTCTTCTACTGGACTGTCATCCAAGAGAATGAGTGCCATATCTATTGTGTCACTGCAGTCTCTGGGCCCCTAATTGAGGGCTTAAACTAGTAAGCTCTCAGTAAAGATCTCCTGAATGAATGAATAGTTGTCATCTTCCTCTCAGGCTCAGAGAGGGTAAGTGATTTTCTCAAAACACAGAGCACAATTTGAACCCCAGGTTTTTCTCTTCCTGGGAGTGTCTGCTGTTATGGGGATGGGGACTATGGGAAGAAAGATGACTGGTGTTCCCCACAGCACCATTCTGAATTCTGGTAAGAAATGATTTCTCCTTGATAACTTCTGTCCCATTTTTTTAGAGTAAAAATGACAAGCCATGTCCACATCCCTGGTTAAAAGTGCTCCCCTCTCCAGGAAATGTGCATTTAGACAGAGCCATCTGCTCAGGAGCTGCTCCACAGGAAAGGGTTACACTGCCTGGCAGTTTTCAGCTCTCTCCTTTCTGCTTGGTTCTCTCCTGTCCCTTGAATCCTAACCACAGCTACATTTTGAATGTCTAGTATGTTCCAGGCCCTATGCAAGGTACCTGGTTTTTGTTATGGACAATTTTCAAAATAAGCCTTACATAACAGAGGTTGGATGACCTGCTCAAAGTCTCACAACCTGGTGACTGCAAACCCGGGCCTTCCTAGACCTCTAAGATGCCCAGCTTTGATACCTCAATAAGTCGGGCATTGAGAAGGATTTGGGGAGCTTGTGGAAAAACACAGATTTCAGGCCTCACTCTTGGTGATTCTGATTTAGCGGGCAAGGAGCAGGGTTTAGGAATCTTCATTTTGATAGTTGTCCAGGTGATTGCCACACAGGGGCAGTTTTGTAAACTCAGATGATTCATTGTCTAAATCAGCTCTCCTGGCTTAGGCATGGATAGTTGCTTTTCTTCCATAGTTTGGCTAAGATAATAATGCTAATGGAAAAGCAACCTATTCTCTAATCCCAAAAATCCTATCCAGAAGGGTGAGTCCTAAGGCCCAGGCCATTTTACCCTGAGATAAACCAAAAAGTCTTATGTGTGGTCAACTTTTAGCTTAATTTTATTTACATACTTTGCCATGTATAATGCATACACAGGTGTTTGGCCCAAACTTTCAGAAAAGGAAATCTTTCATTTTAATTTTTAATTCAATTTTTTATTTATATATAAAACTGATTATCATATTCCAGGGTATTATTTGTATATGGGTACTGTTATTGCTTTATAGAGTTATACTTTTAATGCATAGGCATAAATAAAAGAATTAAAAACATTTATATAGACAAATACCATATGATCTCACCTATAAGTGGAACCTAATCAACAAGACAAACAAGCAAGCAAAATATAACCAGAGACATTGAAATTAAGAACAAAATGACAGTAACCAGAGGGCAGGTGGGAGAGAATAATGGGGGGGGGAGGGGGAAAGGTTTTCAGGAACATGTATAAAAGACATATGGACAAAACCAAAGGGTGGTAGGATCAAGGGTGGGAAGTGAGGATGGCTGGGGTGGGAGGGAGTGGTGGGGGGAAAATGGAGACAACTGTACTTGAACAACAATAAAAAAAGTGTGAAAAAACATTTATATAGATATGGCAATAATATTACCTGTGTATAGTACACATCCTTATTTTTCCCTAGAAAATTTGGGCAGGAAAGTGTGCATTTTACATGGCAAAATACAGTATTTATTTTAACATTGGGAAATATACATAATATAGATAGAATTTACCATCTTAACCATTTTTAGGTGTTTGGTTCAGTGGCATTTAGTATATTCAAATTGTGCAACCATCACCACCATCTATCTACAGAACTTTCTCATCTTCCCAAACTGAAATCCTGTGTCCACTAAACACTAACTCCCCACACCCTGCCCCAACCCCTGACAACTACCATTCTACTTTTTGTCTCTATGAATTTTACTCTTCTAGGGACTCCATATAAATGGAATCATATGGTATTTGTCATGTTATTACTGGCTTATTTCACTTGGCATAGTGACTTCAAGTTTTATCCATGTTGTCACATGTATCAGAATTTTCTTTTTAAGGCTTAACAATATTCCATTGTATGTGTACATCACATTTTGTTTATCATTCATGCTTTGATAGACACTTGGATTCCTTTAGCTTTATTTTAACATCATATAAATTTTTGTACACCCAAAACTAAACATGTGTACTACCTACTTCTATAACAATAAAACCAAAACAAGTGTATAAATTAAATAAAATAAAAATAGGACTAGTGAAATTTAAATAAACAACATAAGTGTACATCAGTGGATGGCATTGTCTTACTGAAACCTTGTTAAGACAGGAAGAGGGTGCTGGTGGTCTTAGTGCAGACTCCATGGAATTTGGCACATCCTTTAACTACTGTGATGGCACAATTTTCCTACATTTGTCCCTATTTGAACTATTTCAAAGCCTTAGTTTTTATATCACACACAAATGCTGTTTGCCCTTCTACTGTCACAAAAGAATCCTTTACATCTTATGTCCACCTTTGTTCTTTTCTTAGTGTCCTATAGCCATTAAAGTAGTACCTGATGGCTATCAGGTGATGACAGACCTGAATGCTGGTAATGTGATTGCCCTTGGTTAGAAGTGAGCCATGAAAATTATTGTGACTTCCTAGTTAAAAGCTCTTGGTGAACTAGTAGAGTCTGAAGACTACACTCATTGGCCCCAGTTTGAGAAACAGTAATTTAGACTCTTGTTCAGGCTGCTTCTACTTGCCTGTGATGTTAGCCTGAAGTTAGCCTGTGATATTGCCTAAAGTTGTTATCTAGTCTCCCAGGTTCTCAGCAGGTCTCCAGGTTGTCCTGGCTGACTAAAGACAGTCTCCTATCCTATTTTAAAATCCCTAGTCTCTCTGAGACTTCTTTTTAGTTCTTGCTTCTCTGTGTTTGTTAGTTCATTGCTGAGCAGAGATGCTGTGTGAGATCTGAGATTAGAGAAACCCAGTTCTTTAGATCATAAGCTCTACCCATGCCCTGTACATTTGGACCTCTCCTTTCCCCATATCTTTCTTTTCTTTTCCCCCCATGCATGAACCTTGTAGAACTTTGATTGTTTTTAGTGATACAGTCACAATTTATTGAGCATCCACTTGGCTAAAGCCAAGCTCTGGACACACATTGTCTCTTTGAATCATCACTACCCTCCAGGAGGAACCATGGTGTCCCCACTTTTCACATGGGACCCTTGTAGACTTCAGGTAGTTTGCTCAGGGCTGCATGTACAGAAAGTGGCAAAGCCAGGACTGGCTGACTCCTCTGGGACTCCACACCATCCTTGTCAGTAGGGGCAATTCTTCGGGTAAAATTCTTGGGCCATTGCTGTTTGGTTCTATCAGTAGGTTAGAACTGGCTTTGAAGCCAGTTCCCAGATGTGCCTGCCCCATCATGGAAAGTTAGCTGTACTCTTCCAGGCCAGCACTTTTTCAAGCAGTTGGCACTGAAGGCAAACAAATATCTTTTTCCTGAAAACAGTTTTTCCCTGAATGTATAATATCTTCAACTACAGTATAATTCAGAGCTGTCAAACTCATTTTTGCCGGGGGCCACATCAGCCTCGCGGTTGCCTTCAAAGGACTGAATGTAATTTCAACTCCTTAACAGTTAAGGAGTGGTTACATTTATACAGTTCTAAAATTATTTCAGCCATTTGAAGGCAACCGCGAGGCTGAAACCCCAGTGAAAATGAGTTTGACACCTCTGGTATAATTCAACTAAATCTATTCTTTTTCACTGTAAATGCATGGTGGTCCATATGGGTGTGAAAGGTAACCCAAGCTTTGGTGGGTCACTACTTGGGGAGCCCATAGACACTTATAATATTATTTATGTGGAAAAGCAGTTTCACCATCTAAACAACAGCCTTACAAAAGAATTTTAGGAACACAATTAGTTCATAAATTGGGAACTTCCTGTCTTTGCCAGGGTGGAGGGAATGAACACAATAGGTAGTTTCAAACACTGAATGACATAGTACATACAAAAAGCTGTACCACAGTGACTAGTAGTCACTCAAAAAAGTAGTCCCTGTTAAATTATCATTATTGTTATTGTTATTTCATGTAAAGGCATCATCTGTATGGCTCAGGGTGGCAGGACTGGGACCAGTGAATTGCAACTGATACATTTCTGATACAAGCAGCTGTTCGAAAATGGAACAGACCAGTAGTAAGCTCTCTATCATTGAGAATATTGAAGCTAAAGTGAGCTAATGAAGAAGAAGATGTACAGGACAAAGGGAGGCTTGGTCCACAGGACCTTTGATTTCCACCCAAATGTCAGTTTCTAGCTTCTCTCACTCCCTCTGCAAATGCTGGGATGAGTCATGCTGACTCTCCACCTCAGCTAGCACACACCTCTGCTTTGTTCTATAAAGCATTTTATGACACCTTCAGTAGACTTGCCCAGTCAGCAGAGCAAGGGCTTTGGAGCCATCAAGTTCTGAATTTGAATCCTGGCTTTGCCACTGGCCAGGAGTTTAACCCTCGGCAAGGTACCAAAACTTAGCATTTTCTGTGCCTGCCAAATGGAACTAATAGTACTGATCAGCTGGGGTTGTTGAGAGGATGAAATGGGATAAAACATGTAGAGTGGTTAGTATGGAACTTGACACCAGTTCTATCACCTACTGGCTGGGAAAGTCACAGTTACTCTGAGTGTCAGTCTCTAAATTCTGAGTGTCAGTATCTTCAACTATGAAATTGGGGGATGATACCTACCACAAGGACATGGTCATCGTGACATTGGTAGCCACTATGAGATATACCTGGCATAGGGTAGGCCCTTGACAAATGACTAATCCAGGCTTAGCCAAATCTTTCCCATGTGCCATTAAACTTGCTTCAATTTTCCTTTTTTTGCTAACAACAGCTAACTTTTTCTGAGCACTTACTGTGTTCCAGGCATAGTTCTAAGTGACTTACATAAAATAACTCATATCATTCTCTCCACAACCCTCTGGATGGGCAGTATATTATCTTTACAACACAGAGGAGGAAAGAGACTCTTGGAGAAATGAAGTGGCTTGCCCAGAGTCACAAAACTAGTTAAATGGCTGAGGCAGGGTTTGAATCTTGGTTTTTTGACTGCAAAGGTTTTGCTCAAGAGAGAATAAATCTGTAGACTTGTAGATTGTTTGGCTGACTGGACACCTGATTTTCAGCTGCATCCCCTTTGCAGCTTTGGCAGGTAGCACCAGGATGCCAGACCTTAGTTTCTCTGGGAATGGAAGGCACTCACTGGCTCAGGAAGAGTTTGAAACCTCCCCTTTGCCCTTGCCAGCACCACTGTCTAAGTCTCTACAGACCCTGGGAATTTCATTCCCCAGCTTCGATACCCACCGTTCAGGATACTAGAGCTTTGGACTAACGTGAAATGGTGAGACCAAGAGGCAACGTAGAGAGTGGTAGGAAGTCAGGAGACAGCAGTTCTACCCTGGCCCATCTTCCAATGGCTGTGACTTTGGGCAAGTTGGTTAAGCTCTTTGAATTGACCTTCCCTCCCTTTTTTTTTTTGTTTTTATTTATTTATTTTTATTGTTTTTAAAGATTTTATTTATTTCTTTTTAGAGGGGAAGGGAAGGAGAAAGAATGGGAGAGAAACATCAACGTGTGGTTGCTTCTCGCACCCCCAACTGGGACCTGGCCTGCAACCCAGGCATGTGTCCTGATTGGGAATTGAACTGGTGACCCTTTGGTTCGCAGGCCAGTTCTCAATCCACTGAACCACACCAGCCAGGGCCCCTCCCTCCCTTTTTAACATGAAGGGTCTCTAGAAATTTCCCAATAGCAATTCCAACAACCATTTCTCTGATTGTTAGGAGAAGAACTAGAAATAGTATTTATATTGGTGAGAGTGCGTTAGGACAATACACTCAAGAAGACAGACCTTGGAAGAGACTGAATATAAGGAAGTGGGTAAAATATTGACTAAGATTTCTCCTGAGATCCTAGAGTTCTAATTGCAGTTCTTATTGTTCCCTTTGGTGAGAACTAAGGGGTGAAGATAGTGGGCAAATGGTCTGAGCTTGGGCCTAGGTGTAACGAAGAGGAGATGCTGACCAGGGGCTGTGCTGAGTCTTTCTTCCTCAGCGGACCTACAGAATCCATTTTCTTATCATTCCTTCTCTGTCTTATTTTGAGGCAGAAGTTCGGCAAACAAACCTTCTATAGCGATGCTGTACTAACGTGTCACTTGATTTTGTACCTTTGTTTTCCATTTAGGTCCATTGTATCCTGTTAGAATATGGGGTCAACCCCCAGTGCACTGTTGGTGGGACTGCAGACTGGTACAACTACTATGGAAAACAGTATGGAACTTCCTCAGAAAACTAAAAATGGATATTTCTTTTGACCCAGCAATTCCACTGCTAGGATTATGTCCTAAGAACCCTGAAACACCAATCCAAAACAACCTATGTACCCCAATGTTCATAGCAGCACAATTTACAATAGCCAAGTGCTGGAAGCAACCTAGGTGCCCATCAGTAAATGAGTGGATCAAAAAACTATGGTACATTTACACAATGGAATTCTATGCAGCAGAAAGAAAGGAGCTCCTACCCTTTGCAACAGCATGGATGGAGCTGGAAAGCATTATGCTAAGCGAAATAAGCCAGGCTGTGAAAGACAAGTACCATATGATCTCACCTTTAATGGGAACCTAAACAACAAAACAAACAAACAAGCAAAATACAGCCAAAGACACTGAAATAGAGAACAGGCTGACAGTGACCAGAGGGGAGAGGGGAGGGAATTTCAGGGGAGAATGGGAAGGGTTTGCAGGAATATGAAGGACGAATGGCCAAAAACTAGGGTGGGTAGAGGTGGGAGGGAGGTGGGGAGGGAGGGGTTGGTGGGCTGGGATGAGAGTAAAAGACAGAAAACTGTACTTGAATAATGATTAAAATGAAATTAGAAGAAAAAAATAATATGGGGTCACCAAGTAGCAGTGCTATTTCCTCTGGCCTACAGTCTTGGGGTTTAGTGGTAGCTGTGGGTTGCCAGAATTTGCATGTGTGGAAACAGAATGTTGCATTAGCATATTGGCTTGTAGTCGCCAACTCTGTTCTTTTTTTTCTTTTTAATATATTTTATTGATTATGCTATTACAGTTGTCCCATTTTACCCCCTTTATTCCCCTTCACCCTGCACACCCACTCTCATCTGCATTCCCCCCTTTAGTTCATGTCCATGGGTTGTACATATAAGTTCTTTGACTTCTACATTTCCTAAACTATTCTTCCTTGTCTGTTTTCTACCTACCATGTATGCTACTTATTCTCTGTACCATTTCCCCCCTCTACCTCTCTCACTGATAACCTTCCTGTGATCTCCATTTCTGTGATTCTGTTCCTGTTCTAGTTGTTTGCTGTTTGTTTTTATTTTTGTTTTTTTATGTTCAGTTGTTAACAGCTGTGAGTTTGTTGTCATTTTACTGTTCATATTTGTGATCTTCTTTTTCTTAGATAAGTCACTTTAACATTTCATGTAATAAGGGCTTGGCAATGATGAATTCCTTTAACTTGACCTTATCTGGAAAGCACCTTATCTGCCCTTCTATTTTAAATGATAACTTTGCTGGATAGAGTAATCTTGGATGTAGGTCCTTGTCTTTCATGACTTGGAATACTTCTTTCCAGCCCCTTCTTGCCTGCAAGGTTTCTTTTAAGAAATCAGCTGATAGTCTAGTGGAAACTCCTTTGTAGTCAACTGTCTCCTTTTATCTTGCTGCTTTTAAGGTTCTCTCCTTATCTTTAATCTTGGCTAATGTAATTGTGATGTGCCTTGGTGTGTTCCTCCTTGGATCCAACTTCTTTGGGACTCTCTGAGCTTCCTGGACTTCCTGGAAGTCTATTTCCTTTGCCAGATTGGGGAAGTTCTCCTTCATTATTTGTTCAAATAAGTTTTCAATTACTCAATCTTCCCCTTCTCCTTCTGGCACTCTTATGATTCAGATGTTGGAATGTTTAAAGATGTCCTGGAGGTTCCTAAGCCTCTCCTGATTTTTTTGAATTCTTGTTTCTTCATTCTGTTCTGGTTGAATGTTTCTTTCTTCCTTCTGCTCCAAACCATTGATTTGAATCCCAGTTTCCTTCCCTTCACTGTTGGTTCCCTGTAGATTTTTATTTCACATAATGCAACCTTTATTGCTGCCTGGGTGTTTTTTATGCTGCTGAAGTACCCAGTGAGTTCCTGGAGCATCTTGATGACCCGTGTTTTGAACTGTGTATCTGATAGGTTGGCGATCTCTTCGTCGCTTAGTTGTATTTTTTCTGGAGCTTTGAACTGTTCTTTCATTTGGGTCATTTTTTTCTGTCTCGGTACACCTGCTACGTGGTAAGGGGCAGAGCCTCAGGTGTTCACCAGGGTGGGGCAACCCACATGGTGGCATGGTGACACTGTATGTGGGGGAGGGGTCCAAGAGGGAACAGTGCTGCTTGCTCTGCTCTCTGTCGGTTTTCAGTCACTTCCCTGGCTACTCACAATCAAATTGAGCCCTTCTGGTGCTGATTCTCAGGTGGGTGGGTTTGTATATGTTCTAGTACCCTGTTGGTCTCTCCATCAAACTCTCCTGTAAGGCTGGGAGTTTCTCCTGCTGCTGCCTCATCCCCTACAGGTGTCTTCAGTCAGAGGCTTTGAGACTTTATTTCCCAGTACTGGAAACTTGGGTTGTGCAGTCTGTCTCAATATCTAGTTTTTCCTTCCAGTTTATCCACATGTGAATGTGGGAGCACCCAGTCCACAAGCCACTGCTTAGCCACCAGTTCTCTCTGCCCTCCTACTGGTCTGGATGCATGTTTCTTCTTTAACTCCTTGGTTGTTAGACTTCCATACAGTTCGATTTTCTGTCAGTTCTGGTTGATTTTTGTTTTAAAATTTGTTGTTGTCCTTCTTCTGGTTGTGCGAGGAGGCAGTGTGTCTACCTACGCCTCCATCTTGGCTAAAAGTCACCAACTCTGTTCTTAACACTGTCTGCCTTCCCTCAAATTCTTATCAAAGGGGATATTAAAGCATGGATGAGAACTCTTTGGGGATTAAATAGGGTACTCTTGGAGAAGTGCCTGTTCAAATCTTTTGCACATTTAAAAAAATTATTTTATTGTTGTTTAATTAGAGCTGTCTGCATTTTCCCCCACCACTCCCCCCACCCCAGCTAATCCCACCTCCCTCCCTTGTCCACCCTCCTGCTTGATGTTTTGCATGTGTCCTTTATAGTAGTTCCTGAAAACCCTTCCCCCATCATCCCCTCCCCCCCCCATGGTTATTGTTAACTTGTTCTTAGTTTAAATGTCTCTGGCTATATTTTGTTTGCTTTTTTTGTTGTTGATTGTGTTCCAGTTAAGCATGAGATCATATGGTATTTGTCCCTCACCACCTGACTTCTTTCACTTAGCATAATGTTTTCCTGTTCCATCCATGCTGTTGCAAAGGGTAGGAGCTCCTTCTTTCTTTCTGCTGTGTAGTATTCCCTTGTGTAAATGTACCATAGTTTTTTGATCCACTCATTTACTGATGGGCAATTAAGTTGCTGCCAGCACTTGGGTATTGTAAATTGTGCTGCTATGAACATTGGGGTGTGTAGGTTGTTTTGGATTGGTGTTTCAGGGCTCTTAGGGTATAATCCCAGCATTGAAATTGCTGGGTCAAAAGGCAGTTCCATATTTATTTTTCTTAGGAAGTTCCATACTGTTTTCCACAATGGCTTCACCAGTCTGCATTCCCACCAACAGTGCACTAGGGTACCCTTTTGTCCACATCCTCTCCAATACTTGTTTGTTGGTTTGTTTATGATGGCCCTTCTTACTGGTGTGAGGTGGTATCTCATTGCTGTTTTACTTTCCATCTCTCTGATGGCTAGTGATGCTGAGCACCTTTTCAGATGTCTCTGGGCCCTCTGTATGTCCTCCTTGGAGAAGTGTCTGTTCAAGTCTTTTGCCCATTTTTAATTAATTAATTTATTTTTTTGCTTCTTGGAGTGGATTCATGTAAGTTTTTTATATATTTTGGAGATCAAACCCTTGTCTGAGGTATCATTGGCAAATATGTTTTCCCATATAGTTGGTTCTCTTTTCATTTTAATGCTGTTTTCTTTAGCCATGCAGAAGCTTTTTAAAAAATTTATTTTATTTTAATTGTTGTTCAAGTACAGTTTTCTGCCTTTTACCCTCATTCCAGCCCATCCCCAAGCCCTCCCCACTTCCCTCTCATTTACACCCCTCCTTGTTATTGTCCATGTGTCCTTTATTCTTGTCCCTACAAACCCTTCCCCCTTTCCCCTGAAATTCCTTCCCCTCTCCTCTCTGGTCACTGTCAACGTGTTCTCAATTTCAGTGTCTTTGGTTATATTTTGCTTGTTTGTTTTGTTGCTTAGGTTCCACATAAAGGTGAGATCATATGGTATTTCCTTCACCACCTGGTAATATGATAAATTATTTTGCTTAGCATAATGCTTTCCAGTTCCATCTATGCTGTTATAAAGTGTAGGAGCTCCTTCTTTCTTTATGCTGCATAGAATTCCATTGTGTAAATATATCATAGGCTTTTGAATTATTCCTTTACTGATGGGCCATGCAGAAGCTTTTTAATTTGATGAGGTCCCATTTGTGTATTCTTTCTTTTATGTCCCTTGCTTTAGGGGACACAACAGTGAAGATGCTGCTGCATAGAATGTCTGAGATTTTCCTGCCTATGTTTTCCTCTAGGACTTTTCTGGTATCACAACTTATATTTAAGTCTTTTATCCACCTTGAATTTATTTTTGTTTATGGTGTAAGTTTGTGATCGAGTTTCATTTTTTTGCATGTGGCTCTCCCAACACCATTTGCTGAAGAGGCTATTTTTACTCCATTTTATGTTTCTATCCCCTTTGCGAAATATTAATTGGCCATCAAGACTTGAGTTTATTTCTGGGCTCTCTCTTCTGTTGTATTTGTCTATGTGTCTGTTCTTGTGCCAGTACCAGGCTGTTTTGATTACAGTGACCTTGTAATACAGTTTGATATCGAATATTGTGATCCCTCCTCTTTTGTTCTTTCTTAAAATTGCTGCAGCTCTTTGGGACATACAGGGGGCCCAGAGACATCTGAAAACATGTTCAGCATCACTAGCCATCAGAGAGATGCAAATTAAAACCACAATGAGATACCACTTCACACCAGTCAGAATGGCCATCATAAATAAAGCAACAAACAACAAGTGTTGGAGATGATATAGTGAAAAGGGAACCCTGGTGCACCGTTGGTGGGAATGCAGACTAGTATAGCCACTGTGGAAAACAGTATGGACTTTCCTCAGAAAACTAAAAATGGAACTGCCTTTTGATCCTGCATTTCAAGTGCTGGGATTTTATCTTAACCCTGAAACACCAATCCAAAAGAACCTATATACCCCAAAGTTCATAGCAGCACAATTTACAGTAGTTAAGTATTGGAAGCAACCTAGGTGCCCATCAGTAAATGAATGGACCAAAAACCAATGGTACATTTACACAAGGGAATACTACACAGCAGAAAGAAAGAAGGACCTCCTATCCTTTGTGACAGCATGGATGGAACTGGAGAGCATTATGCTAAGTGAAAGAAGTCAGGTGGTGAGGGACAAATACCATATGATCTCATGCTTAACTGGAACACAATCAACAACAAAAAAAGCAAACAAAATATAGCCAGAGGCATTGAAATTAAGGACAATCTGACAATAACCAGAGGGGAAATGGGATTGGATAATTGCGGGGGGAGGTGAGGGTTTTCAGTAACAACTATAAAGGACACATGGACAAAACTAAAAGGGGGTGGAAGCAGGGGAGGGAGGTGAGGATGTCTGGGGTGGTGGCATGGGGGAGTTAAATGCAGACGACTGTAATTGAACAACAATAACATAATTTAAAAATGAAATAAAATAAGGTAGTCTTTCTTCTGTGGAATTGGAGGTCATGGCTTTTTCTCTTAAAAAATAAGGTAAGAGTTTTGATTTTTGTAAAAATGACCAAGTGATATGCATGAACTTGGGAAGCAAGGCACGTAAAATTTCAGAGAAATGAAATAATGTAGATGTGTTCTCTGACCACAATATAATTAAGTTAGAAATAATGACTGAAAAGATAACTAAAAAAACACTTTAAAAATTGAGATGTTATGCAGGTATTATGTAGACACCTATGTAATTAAAATTTGCTTTATTTATTTATTTATTTGTATTTTTTTCATTACCATTTAGTCCACTTATACCCACCTCCCCCTTTGCAGTCACCACACTGCTCTCCATGTCGATGAATCCTTTTTCTTTTTTGCTCAATCCCAATAGCCCCTATACACCCTTAGGTGTCATCCTGCTATGTATCAGGCTATCTCTATTTTGCTTGTTAGTTCAGTTTGTTCATTAGTTTCCACATATGAGTGAAATCATATAGTATTTGTATTTCTCTGACTGGCTTATTTCAGTTAGCATAATGTTCTCCAGGTCCATCCATATTGTCAGAAAGGGTTGAATTTTCTTTTTTATGGCTGAATAGTATTCCATTGTGTAAATGTTTCATAGTTGTTTTATTCACTTATCTATGGGTGGACACTTGGGCTTCTAAAATTTTATTAATGTTTACAGTAGAGAAGTTTAGAGTATTTGCAATACTAAAATAATACATCCTAAAACAATCTAGAGAAATGGAGAAATTTCTAGAGAAATATTTGATTGTGTAACCTTCTAGAGAAACATCGATGCACTGCCTCTCACATGCCCCCAACTGGGTACTGTTTCACAAACTGGGAATCCAATCAGCAACCTTTAGGTTTGCAGGACAGTACCCAACCCACTAAGTCACACCATTCAGGGTTGAGTGTGTAATTTTCAATCTGACAAAAGTTCTAGATGTTAAAACAGCCTGGTACTGGCATAAGAACAGACATATGGACCAATAGAACAGAACAGAGAGCCCAGAAATGAGCCCAAGTCTCTGAGGCCAATTAATATTTGACAAAAGGGGCAGCAACATAAAAAGGAGTAAAAACAGTCTCTTCAACAAATGGCGTTGGGAGAACTGGACAGCTACGTGCAAAAAAATGGAACTCAAGCACCAACTTACATCATACACAAAAATAAATTCAAGGTGGATAAAAGACTTAAATATAATCCTTGTCACCATTAAAGTCCTAGAGGAGAACACAGGCAGGAAAATCTCAGAAGTTTCACCCAGAAACTTTTTCACTGATACGTCCCCCAGAGCAAGGGACATAAAGGAAAGAATAAACAAATGGGACCTCATCAAAATAAAAAGCTTCTGCACAGCTAAAGAAAACAGTATTAAAATAAAAAGAGAACCAACCGTATGGGAAAACATATTTGCCAATGATACCTCAGACAAGGGTTTAATCTCCAAAATATATAAAGAACTTACATGACTCCACTCTAAGAAGACAAGCAACCCAACTAAAAAATGGGCAAAGGACTTGAACAGACACTTTTCCAAAGAGGACATACAGAGGATCCAGAGACACATGAAAAGATGCTCAGTATCGCTAGCTATCAGAGAGATGCAAATTAAAACCACAATGAGATACCACTTTACACCAGTCAGAATGGCCATCATAAACAAAGCAACAAACAACAAGTGTTGGAGAGGTTGTGGAGAAAAGGGGACCCTAGTGCACTGTTGGTGGGATTGCAGACTGGTACAACCATTGTGGAAAACAGTATGGAATTTCCTCAGAAAACTAAAAATGGATCTGCTTTTTGACCCAGCAATTACACTGCTAGGATTATGTCCTAAGAACCCTGAAATACTAATCCAAAACAACCTATGCACCCCAATGTTCATAGCAGCACAATTTACAATAGTGAAGTGCTGGAAGCAACCTAGGCGCCCATCAGTAAATGAGTGGATCAAAAAACTATGGTACATTTACACAATGGAATTCTATGCAGCAGAAAGAAAGAAGGGGCTCCTACCCTTTGCAACAGCATGGATGCAACTGGGAAGCATTATGCTAAGCGAAATAAGCCAGGCGGTGAAAGACAAATACCACATGATCTCACCTTTAACAGAAACCTAAAGAACAAAACAAAGAAACAAGCAAAATATAACCGAAGACACTGAAATAGAGAACAGTCTGACAGTGTTCAGAGGGGAGAGGAGAGGGAATTTCAGGGGAAAGGGGGAAGGGTTTACAGGAAGAAGTATAAAGGACAAATGGATAAAAACTAGGAGTGGGTGGAAATGGGAGGGAGGAGGGGATGGCTGGGTGGGAGGGTTGGGATGAGAGTAAAAGAGAAAACTGTACTGCAACAACAATTAAAATAAAAAATATTTAAAAAGTTCTAGATGTTAACTAAGTATGAGATTCTAGAAGAAATTCCATCAAAAAGAAAAGGCACGTTCTGTAAGTTACTGAGAAAGGTAAGAGTGTATTACTATATGGATTTGACCATTTCTCCTTGTCTGTTTTCTGCTGTTATTCTTCTGTTTTTTATTCATGTGATCTTGTCTCTATCTGTGCCTCAATCAAGAAACTGAAGAAAAAAAGTGGGATCAGGTAAAAATGAATCAGCTTGGGATTGAATCATCATTTTTTCAAATATTTTTTCTCCCCCAGTCTCAATTTTCAAAAAATATTAATACTAAAAAACAAACAAAAACAAAAGAAAACCCTAAGAGCTAAAGAAAAATGGTAGCAATTAAAACATATTTTTAATGAATGATATTTAAAATACCACATATAAAAATCAGTAGAATGCAGTTAAAGTGATACTTAAAAAGAAAATTGTAGTTTTAAAAATATATTTTTTATTGTATATGGTTTACAGTAGTCCCATTTCCCCCCTTCACTGACCTCCACTCTGCACACCCCTTCCCACCCATAATCCCCACCTTTAGTTTATGTCCATGTGTCATACTTATAAGTTCTTGGCTTCTACATTTCCCATACTATTCTTACTCTCTCCCTGTCTATTTTCTACCTACCATCTATGCTACTTATTCTCTGTACCTTTTCCTCCTCTCTGCTTTTTTAACTGCCCTGTTGATAACCCTCCATGTGATCTCCATTTCTGTGGTTCTGTTCATGTTTGATTATTTGTGTAGTTTGGTTGTATTTTGGTTGTAGGTGTGGTTGTTAATAATTGTGAGTTTGCTGTAATTTTACTATACATGTTTTTTATCTTCTATTTCTTAGATATGTCCCTTTAACATTTCATATATTAAGGTCTTGGTGATGATGAACTCCTTTAACTTGATCTTATCTGAGAAGCACTTTATCTGCCCTCCATTATAAATATTAGCTTTGTTGGATAAAGTAATCTTGGATGTAGGTCCTTGCCTTTGAGGACTTTTCAATCTTCTTTCCAGCCCCTTCTTGTCTGTAAGTTTTCTTTTGAGAAATCAGCTGACATTCTTATGGGAATTCACTTGTAAGTTACTATCTCCATTTTTCTTGTAGGTTTTAAGATTTTCTCCTTATCTGTGAGCATCCTGATCACCAGTGCTTTGAACTGTGCACCTTATAGGTTGGCAATCTCTTGGTCACTTAAAAAAATTGGCTCTGTGGCTTTCAATTCTGTTTGAGCCATCTTTTTAATTTTTATTTTCCTTTGGTCTGGTTGCAGGTGTTATGTATGGGCAGCGGAGCCTTAGGTGTTCACTGGGACGGGGCACCCCAGTCGCTGGGTTGTGATGTTGTATGTGGGGGCAGGGTCTGAGAGGGAACAATGGCGCCTGCTCCGCTTTCTGTATGACTTCAGTTCCCTTTGCCACTTGCCACAAGCAAATTGGGCCCTTCTGGTGCTGGTTCCCGGGTGGATGGGCTTGTGTACTTTCTAGGACTCTGTGGGTCTCTCCAATGACCTCTCCTGTGAGTCTGGGAGTTTCTCCCAGCACCTCAACACCCACGGGTGTTTTCTATCAGTGTTTTGAGGCTTTATTTCCCCATGCTGGGACCCTGGGTTGTGCAATCTGTTTCACTCACCAGTTTCGCCTGGTTTATCTGCACCCAAATGTGTGACTGCCTAGCTGCCTTGCACACCATGCCGCTCCGCAATCCACTGCCCTGCTGTGTCCACCCAGGGTCTTCCCTGGGTCCACCTACTGCTGCCTTGTGTGCCCAGGGTCTGCCAGCTACCCTGCCACCAAGCCCTCTCCATCCCAGCTCCCTGACTCCACCCCTCCTACCGGTCTGGATGAATATGTCTACTTTAACTCTTTGGTTGTCAGACTTCCATACAGTTCAATTTTCTGTCAGTTCAAGGTCGTTTTTTGTTTCTAAATTGTTGTCCTCATTTTGGTTGTGGGAGGAGGCACAGTGTGTCTACCTATACCTCCATCTTGGCTGGAAGTCCAGAAAATTATAGTCTTAATGCATATATTAGAATAGAGGAAAGGTTGAAAATGAATGAACTAAGTAGTTGTTTCTTTCTCTCTTTGTAGTTTTTAAGGTGCATTTGGAGAGCTTGACTTTACAAACAGGTAAATGAGGGCATGCTATTTTTGCTTCTTGCCTATATCAGGTTTAACATTTTTGTGGGGCAAAATGCTATATACATCACCACAGCAGTCCTCATCTAATCTCACATGTCAACAGCATTTAATATGGTCGGTCACTTGTTCATTCTTCTAATTCTTTCTTGTAACTCTTTCTTCACTTGGTTTCCACATAGTGGTAAGGAGGAGCCAGCTCATATCAGCTTGCAAGAGTTGATTGTGTGCCAACAACCTGTTCAGTGACATCACATTGGCATCTTGAAGTGGACTATGGAAATAGGAAAACAATACAAATCTGTGTATCTTTTTAAATCTATCTTCTACTATCTATCTATCTATCTATCTATCTATCTATCTATCTATCATTTATCTATCATCTTCTATTTATCTACTCATCCTTCTGCCAATCATTGATTATCTATCTATACATCTATCTAACTAACTTCAGTAAGCATGTTTACCAGTTTTAACACATCACTAGAACACCACTCTCTCCTGCTTCTCCTCAACTTCACTGGCTGCTCTTAATCAGTGTCTAGAGCTGATTATTCTCTGGAATGACAAACTTTGGAGTGCCCTAGGACTCAATCCTCAGACCTTGACTCTTCCATGTTCTCACTCCCTTGGTCTTTAAACAGTGATGACTTCCAAATGAATTATCTCTGATCCTAATTTTTCCCATTACTCCAGACTCATTTATCCCACTGCTGACTCCATACTTTTAAACAGGTTACAGTTGCAATGCCCATTTAGATCTCCAGGTGATTGTGGGGTGATGAACATTGGGAAGGAGGAGTTGATGTCAACCAGAATAGGTAATATGACGGAGAAACACGTTAGAATGGTTGGAAAGAGAAGCAGCAGCCACCAAGAGCTGTTAAAATGTGTCTAGGAAGAATTGAGGTTTAAGGACATTATTTAAAGTTGAGTGTGTGGGACAAGTACATCTGAGGGCATGGGAGAGAAGGTCTTAGGTGGTATGCCAATGGACAAGGATATTTGTTTAAAGGTGTTTTAGCATAAGATTAAAAATAATAGTGACATAAAACTTTTTCTTAAAATACTTTAATTAAAAAAACAAGTGAATTTAAAGGATAAATAGTAAGTAAATGATGATACAGGTGTTAGACAAATAAAGAAATAGTGTCAAGGTGGTATGGGAATGTCTCATGTTTGAGAACTCTGTGATGCAGGAATCAAAATACTAAAACTGAAAGGAAGTGGGGTGGTGAAAGCTAACTAAAATTAATATCCATTCTCAACCCTCTGTTCCCTTGGGACCCTCCACTGTGGAGGCTGGAAAGTCAAATACTTCTGCAGACTCCATTATAGCTAGAAGTGACATGTGACTCAGTTGTTGCCTATGATATATTAGCAGATGTCTGTAGGAGGTGGCTTTGAGGAAGGCCTTTGAGGAAGTGTTTTTGTTTCCTGATAAAAAGAGATGGATTTAACTGGTTCAACACTTTCTCTTTCCTCCTTCTCCTTGCCTTGAATGAGGATCTAATGGTTGGAACTACAGCAGCCATCTTAACAATGAGAAAAGAGAATCAATCACAGAGATTTTAGCCAAGGCATGCTTCAAACACTGAACAACATTTTAGATTTTTCATTATGTGAGAAAAATAAATACCTATTTGTTCAAGTAACTGAGGGGCTTGTGTGTGTGTGTGTGTGTGTGTGTGTGTGTGACTGAACACAATTCTGTCCCTCAGTCTATCACAAACTTAGCTATCTTATAATAATTTTCTTAAAACATAAGCGTGATTGTAGCTTCTTGCCAAGATGGAGGTGTAGATAGACACACTTTTCTTCCTCTCACAACCAAAAGAAGGACAACAACAAATTTCAAAACAGATAACCAGAACTGCCAGAAAATTGAACCTTATGGAAGTCTGACAACCAAGGAGTTAAAGAAACATTCATTCAGACTGCTAGGAGAGGAAGAAATGGGCAGCCAGCACAGAGAGGATGTGCAGTGGCCAGGCAGTGGCTGGACGACTGGACGGGTGAGGCTGCAGCTGGCAGACCAGGGGGTCCCACATTTGCGTGTTGATAGCTGGGGAAAAACAACTGGGGAGTGAGATAGATGGTGCAATCCAGGGTTCCAGCACAGGGAAAGAAAGCCTCAAAGCCTCTGACTTGAAAAACCTGTGCAGGTTGCAATGGCAGTGAGAGAAACTTCCAGCCTCACAGGTGAGTTCATTGCAGAGATCCAGAGGGTCCTAGAATGTACACAAACCCAACTGCCCTGAAATCAGCACCAGAAGGGCACAGATTGCTTGGGGGTAGTGGGGGAAGTGACTGAAAGCCAGTAGAGAGCCCAGCAAGTGAGACGTTTCCTCTCAGACCCCTCCCCAACATGCAGCACCACAATGCAGTGTTGTGGGTTGCCCCACCCTGGTGAATACCTAAAGCTCCATCCTTT
This sequence comes from Tonatia bakeri, assembly GCA_004024845.1. Classification (NCBI taxonomy): domain Eukaryota; kingdom Metazoa; phylum Chordata; class Mammalia; order Chiroptera; family Phyllostomidae; genus Tonatia; species Tonatia bakeri. Next base: position 35,250 of record PVIA01004392.1, on the reverse strand, counting down.
ACAACATAACAGCTTCACTGAGACAAAAAAAAAAAAATATGGGCCAATGAAAGAACAGATCAAAGCTCCAAAAATAGAACTAAACAAGAAAGAGATAGCCAACCTATCAGATGCAGAGTTCAAAAGACTGGTAATCAGGATACTCACAGAAATGGTTAAGTATGGTCACAATATTGAGGAAAGAGTGAAGGCTATGCAAAGTGAAATGAAGAGAAATGTACAGGGAACCAACAGTGACAGGAAGGAAATGGACTTATATCAATGATTTGGAGCAGAAGGAAGAAATAAACAAACATTCGACCAGAACAGAATGAAGAAGCAAGAATTCAAAAAAATGAGGAGAGGCTTAGGAACCTCCAGGACAATTTTATACATTCCAATATCTGAATCATAGGGGTGCCAGAAAAAGAAAAGGAAGAACAAGAAACTGAAACATTATTTGAAAAAATAATGAAGGAGAACTTTCCCGGTCTGGCAAAGGAAATAGACTTTGCCAGATTGGGGCAAAATCTATTCCAGTCTTTGCTCAGGAAGCTCAGAGAGTCCCAAAGAAGTTGAACCCAAGGAAGCACACACCAAGGCACATCATAATTACATTACCCAAGATTAAAGATAAGGAGAGAATCTTAAAAGCAGCAAGAGAAAAGGAGACAGTTACCTACAAAGGAGTTCCCATTAGACTATCAGCTGATTTCTCAAAAGGCACCTTGCAGGCAAGAAGGGGCTGGAAAGAAGTATTCAAAGTTATGAAATGACTACATGAAAGGAACTACATCCAAGATTACTCTATCCAGCAAAGCTATCATTTAGAATGGAAGAGCAGATAAAGTGCCTCCCAGAAAAGGTAATGCTAAAGGAGTTAATCATTACCAAGCCCTTATTATAAGAAATATTAAAGGGACTCATCTAAGAAAAGGAAGATGATCAAAACTATGAACAGTAAAATGACAAGAAACTCACAACTATCAGCAAGTGAACCTAAAAAAAAGCAAAAACAAACTAAGCAAACAACTAGAAGAGGAACAGATCACACAAATTGAGATCACATGGAGGGTTATCAGCAGGGAGCGGGGAGAATGGGGGAAAAGGTACAGGGAATAAAAAGCATAAATGGTAGGTACAAAATAAACAGGGGGAGATTAAGAATAGTATAGGAAATGGAGAAGCCAAAGAACTTATATGTTCAACCCATGGACATGAACTAAGGTGGGAGGGGGCAGTGCAGGGCAGAGGGGAATGAGCAGGGGAAAATTGGACAATTGTAATAGCATGATCAATAAAATATATTTATAAAAACATAAACATGATTGTGAACCTCTTCTACTTGAATTCCTTCCCTTGGGAAATACCATTTAGACTAGTAAAATGAAAAGATTGAGCATACTCCATGCTTGTAAACAGTGAGGGGAAACAATTCCCAGTATTCAGAGGATAATGCTATACATTGGTACAGCACTTTGGGAGAATAATGGGTAATAGCTATCCAAGTTAAAGATGCTCATAACCTTCTTGCCAACAATTCATTCCATGGAGTCAGCAGAGCACTTAGCCCCTATACCTTGACCCTAGCCCAGAGATACACCTCATACTGGTTGGTGAAGGTAGCTAGGCACAGGGAAGCTGTGAGGCCTGTCCTAACTGAGGTCTGCATTGTTGTGACCAACCGGTGGCCGTAGGTTTCCACCCAGTTGCACAGGGTTGCAGCTGGGCCCTGACTGACAGTAATAAAGAACATGGAGACTTCGCTTGCCTGCCACAACCCAGTGGCAGGAAACATTCCAAGAGCACCTGTTTCCTGAGGACCCTGTCAGGAGCTCCCAGGCACCATCTGGGCGCTGCTCCACATGCTGTTTGCATTAGGAGTTTAGAAAAACAATTCAACTTTGACTAATCACTTTTTAATTTTTTCAGGCACATCCCAAAGTCTCACCTCTGCCCCACTGCCTCTTCCCTTCTAGCCCTTCTCAGGAGTTCTCTAGGCTGGCACACATGCATAAATAATACACTCACACACCACACTCACCTATACATGTAGTCACCTCATCCCTACCCCTACACACATTCACACATACGCCACACACACACATGCACACACTTATACACTCACCATACACTCACACTCACACATATATACACACAAAGCACCCACATATACACATACTCACCTATATCTTCACCTGTACCCACACATCCACTCACATACACATATACCACATACTCACATACCACACACACAAACACATACTCCCATATACTCATATGTATGCACATCACACCCTCACACACACATACTCCCATATGCATATACACATGTACACACAGATACTGTTACAAGTCAAACATTTGCACATACACATTCACGCACATCGCTTCTTACATAGTTCTGAAGAACAACCTACTTACTTCTTTGAGGTTAGCAGGGCAAGGTTCATCTTAGGGCAGTAGTTGTCCTAAGAACATGGCCTATGGAGCAATGTTTATGAGCAAAGACCCTAGAGCCAGGGGTGAATCCCAGTTCTGCAACTTGCTCACCTGCCGTGCTTCAGTCTCCTCTTTTGCTAAAGAGTGAGAAGACTGCTGCTGCTGCCAGCGTCTTCATACAGAGAAGTGCTTAGAGCAATGCTTAGAACAAGTTAAGTGCCATGTGTTTGTTTTAAAAATTGCAACAAAATAAAAGTGACACCAAATTCAGTACTGATATTAACATGATTTTCCTGATTGCATAATTCTGAATCAGTTCCCTGAAGTTTAATGTTTCTCCTTTCATGGATGTCCTTGTTTTGCTGTACCTACGTCAGAAACTGAGGCCTTCTGTAAAGCAGAGAAAGCTGAAGCACAGAGAGGTTAAGTCTCATTTTTGTTGTCACACAGCCTCCTGGAGATGGGGCAGGTCTTCAGAGTGTCCATTGTGAACTGTCCAGGGAATGCCTCCAGCACCGTGCCCAGTAGGTTGCCATGTGGAGGTTGGGCCATGGCAGTTGGAGATGGGTCTTTGTGAGAGGAAGCAGGATAAGTGGTCTCTGTTATAGACAGTGGGTATGACCACAGGAAACTGAGGTGGCCTTAGTGAAGCTCACCAGCTAGTTGAATAGAGCCTATCTAGCTGGACCTGGCCCAATTTTCAGGTGGCTCGAGGACAGGAGCCCAGGAAGGGCTCTGGCACTGGTGAGGGGGAGAGTGCCAGGAGGAGGGCAGGCAGGCAGGATGGCTGGCTGAGGCTTCCTCAAGAGTTGTTCTGGTCTGCTGCCAGGCCTGATGGCCCTAGTACAGCTGCCTTCTGGGAACAAAGCATTCTACAGGAATTCCGGCTAGGTAATGTGATGCATTGTGGAGCCTGGCGACCTGCCAGGCCAACTCACCCCCACCATTGTTTACAATTTGGGGGCCTCGAAATCATCACCAGCACTTAAGATGGCAAGGACCATCTTACTGGGCCTACCTCTGAAATTGCAAAACTGCTTTGATGCTCACCTCACCTCCCCACTTCCTGTCCTCAAAAGTGTTTGCCTCTGACCAGTAAGGGCAGTGGGAGGGGTTGCTTCCTGTCTGGGCCTGACTGCTGGGCTGAGCAGAGACACCCAGGCTGTCATAGCAGCGAAGATTTCCTTCCTGAAAAACACACCAGCCTCTACTTTCTGTCCCTCTGTGTTTCTCTTCAGAGAGCTTGGGCAGCCTCTGCTTCTTAGCTCCCAGCTGTGGGCCCAGCCCACCTGGACAACCAGCCCCAGGGACATAGGAAAAGTCAGCAGTTACTTGTGGGCAGGTGACCTGTCCTTGATGATATCAGGCTGCAGGACCCTGGCTCTCAGAGACAAGCAGGGCAGCCACCAGTAAATTCTAACAGAAAGAGTCAGTTTCTTCTCCTGGGTGCTCCCACAGCCTGCCGAGGCTGACTGAGTCCAGAGCAAGTTTCTTCAGTTCCTGTGCCCCAGTTTTCTTATCTGTTTATGAAAATCATTTCTCCCCTCACTTCTTCATCTAATCTGTCCACAAATCCTGCCAGCTCTACCTTCACCAAGCATTCAGAATCTGGCCACTTGGCCCCAGCCCCTCTCTCTAGGCTCCCTTTGCCCCAATATAACCTCTTCTCTACATGACAAGCAGCAGGATCCTATTCAAACCAGCTTCCTCTTTCCTCAAAACCTTCCCAAGGCTTCCATGTCATTCAAAAAGAAGTCCTACCCTGCCCTGGCCTGTTTGGCTCAGTGGATTGAGCACTGGTCTGCGAACCAAGGGGTCTCTGGTTTGATTCCCACTTGGAGCCAGGTCCCCAGTGGGTGGTCTGTGGGAGGCAACCACACATTGATGTTTCTTTCCCTCTCCTTCTCCCTTCCTTCCTCTCTCAATAGATAGATAGATAGATAGATAGATAGATAGATAGATAGATAGATATTTTTGAAAAAGAAGTCCTCCTTCCCTGCAACCTCATTACCTCGACCCCAGCCACAGTGACTCCCTCACTGCTTCTCACATCCACAGGCACATACCTGCCCCAGGGTCTTTCCAATGGCTTTTCCATCTTCCTGAAAGGCACTTATCTCAGGTATGAGCAAAGATTTGTTTTCTTAGCCCTGGCTGGTGTGGCTTAGTGGATTGAGTGCTGGCCCGTGAAGCAAGGGGTTGTTGGTTTGATTCCCAGTCAGGGCACACGCTTGGGTTGTAGGCCAGGTCCCCAGTAGGGGATGCGTGAGAAGCAACCATACACTGACATTTCTCTCCCTCTCTTCCTCCTTCCCTCTACCTCTCTTTAAAAAATAAATAAATAAAATCTTTTAAAAAAAGATTTGCTTCATTATGTCCTTTGAAATTCTACTCAAAAGTCAACTTCTCTTTTTAAACTCTCCTCTCTCCCAACTCTCTGCTTCACTGTCTCCCAGGCATTTTACAGCTCCATGGACTTTGTTTATTTAGCTGGAATGTCAGTGTAAAGGTAGAAGGTAGTAATGCTTGCTACTTTGGTAACTGCTGAGTTCTAATACCAAGAACAAGGCCTGGTCCTTAGAGGTGCTTCTAAACAACTGTTGCATGAAGGAAAGAAGAGTACCTGCCTTAATAGGCTGTTATGAGAACTGACACACATAATGCTTGTCAAGTCTTCAGCTATTTCTGACATGGAGAAAGTACTTGGTGGATGATACTTAGTAGTAGTAGTTGTTGCATTGTAGTTCTGATGGTTGTTTGTTGGAGGTCCTTGGTGAACTAGCAACCATTTCCTCTTTCATTGATAACCCAGTCCCCTCCCAGAACTAGCCATCACCCACTCTTGGCCCATGTGTTTATCTGAGGCTGGCCTCATCTGGCTCTGAAATGGGTCACCTTAGCCATAGCTAGTCAGTGCCCTGCATTCTCTTGCCCATAGCAATGGGCTCAGAGATGGGCATGATTCAGTCAGTAAGAGACATTCCTGTTTCCTGATGGCTTTGAGACCAAGCAGATGTAAGGGCTGGAACTACTGCAACCATCTCTTCATCCAAGAGGAGACGGAAGCCATCAGAGAAAGTGAATCAAGCTGAAAGAACTGGGCAATTGGGATTGCTGTGACCAGCGTGGCTAGATTGGTCAGGTCCCAAGGGAAGGCGACGGGGGATTGAGAAATAAAGAGACAGAGTCAAAGCAGGGTCAGGTGGAGTCCCTTCTCTGGGATGCAGAAGAGGGAACTGTTTATTGGTGAAGTCAGGCTGTATATATTGAGCCAGCTTTGAAGCAGAGTGTGAGAAAGACAAACCACGAATAAAATGTAAAGGTACATTTTATTTTTTAAGAACATTTGCTGTTCCTTCTTGGTACAGTATATCGCAAGCAGCCAAGTCATACTTTTCTTACAACAATCTATCAGGTAGTCTTCTGTGGCCTAGGGCTGCTGTGCTGAACCGGAGGCCTGCTTCCAACTCCCTTAGCACACATCATCCTGCTTGGCCCTCTACAGGGATGATGTTTAGAGACCTCTAAGTCTGGACCTGGTCCACATCTGGGTATTTCAGCTATTTATGTCAATAAGGCTCATTTTAGTTAAGCCAGTTCAGGTTAGATCACTGACACTTATCACCAGAAAATTCCTGCTTAACCTAGAATCTGATCTGAAATCCTCTGGAAGTTGTCTTCCTTCACCCTTATCCTTATCCTTCTCTCTGTTTAAGTCCCTCTGCCTGGCATTTAGCAAGCAGTGGTTCCTGTTTTTATTTGATTTTCATCTCTATTCCCATTATTCCTCTGGTATTTCATGCTATTTGTCTGGCCTTTGTGGCTATTGGGTATGGTTCCTGTCCTTTGGGGGAACCAGAACTTAAGATATAAGAGTTTTAACACATTATTCACTCATTTGCCAAATTAAAGACAAGAGCATTTTTAGTGGACATGGAGCAGGGAGTGGAGGAGCTTTGCTAATCAAAGATTCTGGTTTATGGAGGGTTTCACACCCTCTGTAACCTCTCCCAGCACCTGACTTCTTTAGTCTTTCCTTGCTTTACTCCATGGCAACCATCTGCATCTGAACATGTCAAATCCCATCCTGCATCAAGAACTTTGTACTGGCTGTTCCATTTGTCAGACTGTCCTTCCTTTCTATCTTCTCATGATGCCTCCTTCTCATCCTTCAATTCTCAGCTCAATTGTCAGAGGAGAGGCTAACCCTTTTTATTTCAATGTCTCCTTTTTTTTGGCAGCACTTACCACTTTTGGAAAGTATTTTTAAAAAGATTTTATTGATTTATTTTTAGAAAGAGGGGAAGGGAAGGAGAAAGAGAAGAGAGAGAAACATCAATGTGTGGTTGCCTCTTGCATACCTCTTACTGAGCACCTGGCCAGCAACCCAGTCATGCGCCCTGACTGGGAATTGAACTGTTGACCCTTTGGTTTATAGGCCTGAGCTCAGTCTATTGAACTACACCAGCCAGGGTACTTTTGGAAAGTATTTTATCCACTTATCTCTTTTGCTGGAATATAAGACACAAGGACAGGGATCCTACCTGTCTTTCCCATGTCTTCCCATGTGCCGAATTGCCTTATTTGCTTTTTTGGATAAATGGAATCTCATTGGTCCCAGCCACCTCTGTTGGAGACCTCAAGGTCATTCTTTATGCCCACAGGCAATCAGTTACTAAGTGGCTTATTCTTCACCTCCTACCCAAAACCTTCTGCTCCATCCTATTTTCTCTGCCTTAGTTTGGGCTCCTTCACATTATGCAGTAGCCTCTACCTAGGCCCTGCATTTCCATTTTTCTTCTACATTTTTTTAAAATCTATTTTTTATTGTTGTTCAAGAACAGTTGTCTCCATTTCCCCCTCCCCCACTCCCCCCTTCCCCACTTTCCCCCACCCCAGCCATCTCCACCTCCCACCCTTGATCCTACCCCGCTTTGGCTTTGTCCATGTGTCCTTTATACATGTTCCTTGACAACCCTTCCCCCCAATATCCCCTTCCACCTACCCTCTGGTTACTGTCAGTTTGCTCTTAATTTCAAACTGAGATACCAGGCAAAGATGAAATAAAGGAATGTTCCAGATGAAGCAACTAACTTGAGTATGATGGCTTAGCTAAAGATGTAGAAGGATCTCAATATCTCCTTTCTACATCTTTAGCTAAGCCATTATACTCAGTTTAGTTGCTTCATCTGGAACATTCTTTTATTTCGTCTTTGCCTGGTATCTCAGGTGTCAGCAACAGAAGTCACTGGAGGTGTTTTAAGCAGGAGGAGATTAAATGCAGGGACTTGGGAGCCCCTGTGGAGGGACTGGTGGAATGGATCTAGGCTAAATCTCCAAAATGATCCCAGTAAAACAGCAGAAATGGCCTGAACTCTGCTACCATCAAGGAATAGGGAATTATGAGGTTGCTATTGAAACTGCTAGTTCGAGAACATAGCATTTTATCTGTGATCCAGCAATCAGGGGCCATGTCACCTGCTACAGCTGCCAGTAGAACCTCAAGAAACTGGAGCTTGGACCCTAGGATGTCATTGTAAAGAGACCCAGCACCTCTCCAACTATGCTAATGAGCAGAAAGTCCCCAAATGCCTCAGGAGATGGCCTCTTTCTTCTGTTTGTCTTCCAAATCACATGTGAGTGAACCAAATTGGTGGAACTTAATTTGAACCTTGTTGTAAAGGTGTCTGGGAAGTGAGTTTATAAGTTTGCCAGCATCTGCATTTATAGTGTGACCCACAGAAGGTAGTGGGAATAGATGCTGGGGCCCCATCAGCTGTGGCCAGCAACTGAACCTCGATTTTTCGGTTCCAGCTCAGGGAAGCCTTCTTGATGAATCAGTGTGTAGGTCTGGGTCTCCCTTTCATATACCCTCTTGGCATCCTGTGCTTTTTCTCAGGCACACACTTTGATTCATACTGATGAGTGTGTGCTGTAACTGGCAAGGCCATATTTCCACAAGATTGTCTGCCTGTGAAGCAGGCATGCTACCCTCCTGTGAGAGGTGGGCCTGGAACAGGGAAAGGGCTTCAAGCAGATAGTATTATTGAAGGAACTCCACAGCCTTTCTCCCCACTCCTGAAGCATTTCCTGCTTGGAAGGCTTTTCTGACAGCTCCCACATGCTATTTTGAACTGCTTCCTGTTTTGGGGGCATCTGCCTTCTCTGTCAGAGCCTCTTGTAAGCACACTTGATTTTTACCTCTGGTCTTTCCAGATGCTTACTGGGTTGAGGTGTTTATCCTTTCAAGTATACAGATTTTCAAGAAAGAAATACCCACGCCCCCCCCCCCCAAAATCCCTGAATGTCACACAGCTGTGAGGGAGGACATCCAGTGGAGAAGAGAGGTTGGCTTAAACTCCAAGAAGAAGATGTAAGGAGGAAACACCAGGGTGCCCACCAAGGTGGCCTGGGCAGTAGCCAGAGCAACAAGAACCTTGACTTGTGTTCTACTCTAGCCGTAATTGGACTTTGGGCTTTGGATATGAGACCAGTATATGAGAACTAAGCCCAAGTGGTGCTTGATGTTAGCTGGTTAAAATTCAGAATAAAGAACCCAACACCCACTGCCTCCCAACATATACACATGTTTTCTACTTGGGTCAGTGAGAAGAGTCATGACTCTCACCTGCCTCTGATCACCAGGCCACCCTGGTGGCTCTTGTAGTTGGATTTTGGCCTGAAGTAGAGAAGAGTCCATTTCTTTCTGGAGATTCACTGATATGGGTGAGTGGCTACTTCAAGGAGAGAGAACAGGGGTGGGGTAGAGCCTGAAGCCAACAGCCCACCCCACCATAATTTTGCTCTTCCACTCTCTTCTCACTTATTCAATTCTGGCTTTCCTCTGTGCCTTGTCTCTACCAGTTAGTATGCTTTGGGTTGCAGGCAATGGAAAACCAGCATCACCCTGGCACATGTGGAAATTCCTATACAGAGATGGGGAGGAGCAACACTTGCTTCAAGGGGCTCAGACATCATAGGAGCCAGTCTCTCCACAACTCTTGGATGTTTCCTTTTCTGTTGGGTTCACTCTCAGTAAGGTTTTACCCATCATGATATGAATGGCCTTTAGCCACTCCAGGGTCCTCTAACCTAAGTTCAAATTTTTGTATGGCACTGCCTGTCAACACCCTGATATTTATCCCAATTGGACTAGTTGGGATAGCATTTCCACCCTGAGGAAGAGCACAGGATCTCTGGAGGTGGCAGGACTCCTGAATGCAAATTAGAGCTTAGGAGCCACTTGATAAATGTTTGTTGGGTGAGTGAATGGATAAATGACTGAACAAATAAACCATTCAGCCTCAGATACTAAGAAGAGATGAATTGCAAATGCCTATACTGGGAAGATCCTACAGTTGGGGCTGGCATCTGGGTAAGAGTTGTAGGCTAGGGCAAGAGAAGTCACAGGCATGTGAAGAGGCTGCTTGGAGTTACTTCTTCCCTCAGGTAAGAGTCCTGAGCTGGGACCCCTGGGCTTTTTCTGCACTATGCACAACTCCTGCTGTGACTATCCTGTGCTCACCTCCCCATTATATTAAGTAAAGCTCTTGTTTGTGGGACACTTAGGGGAACAGTTTTGTTTCTGTGCAAGCTCCAGTGTTGGAGATGTGTGGGACAGACTGCTAGCTACCACCTTACCCCTTGATATTTGCTCTCCTCTTTCCATGGTCAGAGACCTTGCAGCAAAGCACCCTACCACTTTCTAAAATTAAATCCCCACATTCTTCCAGTTAGGTGTGGCCATGTGGTAGTTCTGAACCATCTTCTATCCTCCCTCCATCCTGTTTCCTGAAGGCAGTCATGGAGATGGGCCATCTTGGACTTTGTAGGGGTGGTAGAGGAACAAGGCAAAGAAAGCCTGGGACTCTGAAACCCTGGAAACATCATATCAGCCCTAAGAGGCTTATGCCCATACTAGTGTGGGGAAACAAACTTCTGTATTGTTTATGTTACTCTTATTTTGGATTTTTGTCATATAATTGAACTAAAATAGGAAGAAGGAACCTCTTGGGCTAGATGTCATGGAGGACCACAGAAATCTGAGAGTGGTCCCCCAGGGAGCAGCTCCTATCCAACCCAATAGTGGGATTCTGTGCCTGAGATCTTTCTAATCTACTGCCAACCCTGAACCAATTAAAGCCCGTGTGGCTCTCCTCTCTGTCCCCCTCTACTCCAAGCACTTTCTTTGGTTGAAGTACAGCTCATACAGTGGGACAGCTCCCTTGCTGGGTCTGAGGCACAAGCTATGGATGATTGAACTAGGCCCAGAATAAGACCCAGTGCCCCCAGTTAGTGCCCCTCCAAATTCACCCACCTTCTCTCTGTCCAATGCCAACCCTCCTGGAGACCCACTAAGGAGCTGCTTGCTGCCTCAATCTCTGTTACCAGCACAGGAACTCTCCTGCTCTCCCCACCCCAACCCCACATGCCAGGAAGTGCCAAGGATTCCCAATCTCTGAGAGAGAAGGCCAGATGTGTTGCCTAGGTGAGGCCAGGCTGCCCTTCCAGAAACTCCCAGCCTCTTCCTGCCTGAAACCTTGCCAAAGCACTTCCTAGAAACTGGGCCTACCCTGCCCCCACCCCACTGCGCCAATATTTCCACGATTCAGGGGTGATTCAGCCTGCCTTCCCTGAGGGGAGCTCCTCCTTTTTTTTTTTTTCGCTGTAACTTTCTCTTTATTTTTTAAATTATATTTTATCAATTATGCTATTACAAGTGTCCTGATTTTTCTCTTTGCCCCCTTCCACCAAGCACCCCCACTCTCTCAGGCAATCTCCCCACCATTGTTCATGTTGATTGTTCATGTTCATTGTTCATGAGACATGTGTATAAGTTCTTTGGCTACTCCATTTCCTGTACTGTACTTTACATCCTCATGGCTATTCTGTAACTACCTATTTGTACTGCTTAATTCCCTCACCTCTTCATTCTTTTCTCCCCCAACCCTCTCCCATCGGGCAACCATCAAAATGCCCTCTCTATCCGTGATTCTGTCTCTGTTCTTGTTTGCTTAGTTTGGTTTTTAGATTCAATTGTTGATAGATTTGTGTTTTTTGCCACTTTATTGTTCATAGTTTTGATCATCCTTTTCTAAAATAAGTCCCTTTAACATTTCATATAGTAATGGATTGGTGATGATGAACTCTTTTAGTTTTTTTTTTTTTATTTTGGTCTGGGAAGCTCTTTATCTGCCCTTTGATTCCAAAAGATATTTTTGAGGTATAGAGCAATCTTGGCTGAAGTTCCCTGATTTTCATTACTTTGAATACTTCTTGCTAATCCCTTCTAGCCTGTAAAGTTTGTTTTGAGAAGTCAGCTGACAGTCTTATGGGTACACCCCTGTAGGTAACTAACTTCTTTTCTCTTGCTGCTTTTAAGATTCTCTCTTTACCATTTTACCTATGATGTGTCTTAAAGTGGGCCTCTTTTATTCCCTCTTGTTTGAGACTCTCCATGCTTTCTGGAGTTGTATGTGTATTTCCTTCACTAAATTAGTGAAGTTTTCTTTCATGATTTTTTGAAATAGATTTCCAATTTCTTGCTTTTTCTCTTCCCCTTCTTGTACCCCTATGATATGAATCTTGGACTGCTTGAAGTTGTCCCAGAGGCTGCTTACATTATCCTCCTTTTTTAGGATTCTTTTTTGTTGTTGTTGTTCTGACTGGTTGTTTTTTGCTTCCTTATATTTCAAATTATTGATTTGATTCTCAGTTTCATCCACTCTACTGTTGTTTCCCTGTAAATTGTTCTTTATTTCAATTAGTATATTCTTCTGTTCTGACTGGATCTGTTTAGTGCTGTTGAGGTCCTTATTAAGTTCCTTGAGCATCCTTATAACCAGTGTTTTGAACTCTGCATCTGGTAGATTGCTTATCTCCATTTTGTTTGGCTCTTTTTTAGGAGTTTTGATCTGTTCTTTCATCTGGGACATGTTTCTTTGTCCCAGTGCCCCCAAATGAACAAAACTGTTCATTTTGGCAGTTTGTTTGTTTCTGTGTATTAGGTAGAGCTGCTGTGACTCCATGTCTTGGTAGTGTTGCTTAATGTAGTGGGTGTCCTGTAGGGTCCAGTGACACAGCCTCCCAAGCTGGGTATTCTAGGCGCACCCTTTGTGTGGACTGAGTACACTCTCCTCTTGTAGTTGAGACTTAGTTGCTGTTGGCAGATCAATGGGAGGGATTTATCTATGCTGGTCAGCTGCAAGGATTGGCTGTGACCACTTATCACCAATCTCTGCCCTCTGTGGAGTATCAGCTGTACAGGGGCAGAGTGATGGTGGTCTGATGTGGTCTGTAGTTGTGCACTTGGTGCACTGGCCCTGATGTTTCCTGGGTGGTGCAAACCAAGGTCAGCCCAAACTGTGTTTTGCCCTGGGGCTACCCTGCATGAGCTATAAAGCAATCAGAGAAGGCTGCTGATTTTGTTTGGCTTGTAGATTCCCAGGTGAAGCCAAACTGTGGATCTAGTCTGGCTGCTGCTAGTCTGGTCTTGGGGTTCACTGAGGCCAGATGTTTCTTGTTTGAGTGGATTTAGGAAGTCATAAACGTAAAGTGTGAGCAAAGACGGCCAATTCAAATGGAAAAACAGCTTGGGTGGGCCCGTAAGTTGGTTGGGGTGGAGTCTCTGAGGATCTCCAAGGCAGGTCAAACAGTGTTAGCTAGGTTGATAGAATATCAAATATGGCAATAACCCACCAGCTCCATAGCCCTGCTGGGTGTGGGCTCAGAAAAGGGACCATGGCCTCTACTTGCCTGACACCAGACACTTCAGCCTCTCCTAGTGTTATGGAAAAGACGACTCAGATGGCTTCGGGGTTTGTGAAGTGGGGTTTTATTCATGCATGTGGACCCAGAGGAGGCAGATTCCAAATTCTGGGCCCTGAGCTTAGGCGGGGGCTTGCTTATATACTTGCTGTAAAGGTGGAAGCGGGTTATAGAAGCATAATGCGGAAGTTAGCGTGCTGATAAACTAATTGCTGCTCTGGCTTAAGGGGGCTGTCTACCTGAGACGGCAGCCGCCAGGGCAGTCCTGTTACACTAGTATGTCTCTGGTGCCCTTCAAGCTTCCACCCTAGTACTAGAGCGCAGAGGGAGTGAATATCAGTAGGTGAATCCATGTGTGGGTCCTTTAAGAGGAACTTCTTGGGTCTCCAGAAGTTTCTTTCACAGACTCAATCCCCACTGGTTTTTGCAGCCAGAAGTTGTGTGGACTTATCTTCCTGGCACTGGAACCATGGTCTGGGGGCCTGGTGAGGTTCTGGGACTTCTCACTCCTGAGATATTTCTCCTAAATTTTTATTCACTATACATGGGTGAAGGACCAGCCCATTCCTTCTCTGTGCCCTTCCTACCAGTCTTGATGGATGCGGTTTCTTTAATTCTGTAGTTGTCAGACTTCCATTCAACTCGATATCTGACAGTTCTGAGTAATGGTTGTTCTATATTTTAGTTGTAATTTTGATGTGGTTGTGTGAAGAGGCATGACATGTCTGCCTACACCACCATCTTGACTAGAGGTCCAGAGCTCCTCCTTTCACTCATGACATTGAAAGTTTACAAATCGACTTTGGGGCAGGAAGGAGTCTTCAGGCCATAGCCCCACTTTTATTTCCATCCCTAATCCCACTTGACCCTGAGATTTAAAGATGGCATGAAAATGAGGGAAGATAATCTAAGAATTCTCTTTAAATGTTTATCTAAAAGGAAATTAATAAACCTTTATTAATACATAAAGTGCTAATATATTTTCAAATTATGTAAATTAAAAATAAATATATGGATATTGGGGTGTTTGCTCAAAAGGTTTTTAAAATTTTTTTTTATTTTAATTGTTGTTAAAGTACAGTTTTCTGCCTTTTACTCCCATCTGATCCCACCCCACCAGCCCTCCCACCTCCCTCCCATTCCCATCTGCCCTTGTTATTGTCCATGTGTCCTTTATACTTGTTCCTGCAAACCCTTCTCCTTTTCCCCTGAAATTCCCTCCCCTCTCTCCTCTGGTCACTGTCAGCCTGTTCTCAATTTCAGTGTCTTTGGTTATATTTTGCTTGTTTGTTTGTTTTGGTGATTAGGTTCCTGTTAAAGGTGAGATCATATGGTATCTGTCTTTCACTGTCTGGCTTGTTTCACTTAGCATAATGCTTTCCAGTTGTATCCATGTTATTCCAAAGAGTAGGAGCTCTTGCTTTCTTTCTACTGCATAGAGTTCCATTGTGTAAATGTACCATGATTTTTTGATCCATTCATTTACTGACGGGCACCTAGGTTGCTTCCAGCACTTGGCTATTATAGATTGTGTTGCTATGAACTTTGGGGTACATAGGGTTTCTTTTTTATTGATGTTTAGTGTTCTTACGATATAATCCTAGCAGTGGAATTGCTGGGTCAAAAGGCAGATCCATTTTTAGTTTTCTGAGGAAATTCCATACTGTTTTCCACAATGGTTGTACCAGTCTGCAATCCCACCAACAGTGCACTAGGGTCCCCTTTTCTCCACAACCTCTCCAACACTTGTTGTTTGTTGCTTTGTTTATGATGGCCATTCTGACTGGTGTAAAGTGGTATCTCATTGTGGTTTTAATTTGCATCTCTCTGATAGCTAGCGATACTGGACATCTTTTCATGTGTCTCTGGATCCTCTGTATGTCCTCTTTGGAAAAGTGTCTGTTCAAGTCCTTTGCCCGTTTTTTAGTTGGGTTGCTTGTCTTCTTAGAGTGGAGTCATGTAAGTTCTTTATATATTTTGGATATGAAACTCTTGTCTGAGGTATCATTGGCAAATATGTCTTCCCATATGGTTGGTTCTCTTTTTATTTTAATAATGTTTTCTTTAGCTGTGCAGAAGTTTTTTATTTTGATGAGGTCCCATTTGTTTATTCTTTCCTTTATGTTCCTGGGTCTAGGGGACATATCAGTGAAAATATTGCTGCGTGGAATATCTGAGATTTTCCTGCCTATGTTCTCCTCTTGGACTTTGGTGGTGTCATGATTTATATTTAAATCTTTTATCCACTTTGAATTTATTTTTGTGTATGGTGTAAGTTGGTGATCGAGTTTCATTTTTTTGCATGTAGGTCTCCCAACACTATTTGTTGAAGAGGCTATTTTACTCCACTTTATGTTGTTGCCCCCTCTGTTGAATATTAACTGACCATAGAAACTTGGGTTTATTTCTGGGCTCTCTATTCTGTTCCATTAGTTTATGTGCCTGTTTTTATGCCAGCACCAGACTGTTTTGATTACAGTGGCCTTGTAATACAGTTTGGTATCAGATATTGTGATCCCTCCTCCTTTGTTCTTCTTTCTCAGAATTGCTGTGGTTATTCATGGTCATTTATGGTTCCATATAAATTTTTGAAATATCTGTGAAATATACCATTGATACTTTAATAGGTATTGCACTGAATCTGTAAATTTCTTTGGGTAGTATGGACATTTTGATGATGTTAATTCTTCCAATCCATGAACATGGTATATGTTTCCATTTGTTTGTGTCTTCCTTGATTTCTTTCTTCAGTGTTGTGTAGTTTTCTGCATACAGGCCTTTTACCTCCTTGGTTAGCTTTATTCCTAGGTATTTTATTTTTCTTGTTGTTATATCAAATGGGAAATTTTTCTTGATTTCTGTTTCTGATATTTCATTGTTGGTATACAAAAATGCCTTTGATTTCTCAATATTGACTTTCTATGCCACTGTTTTTGCCAAATTCATTTATTATATTGAGCAGTTTTTTGGTGGAGTCTGTTGGATTTTCTATGTACACTATCATGTCATCTACAAACAATGACAGTTTTGTTTCCTCCTTTCCAATTTGGATGCTTTTTCTTTTCTTTTCTTGTCTGAATGCTGTGGCTAAAACTTCCAATACTATGTTGAGCAGAAGTGGTGAAAGTGGACAACCTTGTCTTGTTCCTGACCTTAGTGGAAAAGACTTTAGTTTTTGCCTATTGAGTATGATGTTGGGTGTAGGTCTCTCATATATGGCCTTTATTATGTTGAGGAATGGTCCCTCTATTCCTCAAAAGGTTTTTAATGATAAGATACATGATCAATACTTCGGTGGCCATAAACCTAAAGCTATCTCTGCTTTGCACCCCAAGACCATGTTCCTTTGTGAGGGTGAAGATAAGATGGACCAGAGGAGATAAAATGGACCAGAGGATCAGACTGTGAATATTGAGGAAAGGAGGATGTGCCTTTGGGCAGGAAGGGAGGGATAAATGACCACTGGCTCAGACTGGGTTGTATGCCAATCACAGTGACTTTGACTCACCTGACATTGTCACATGATATAGTCTTGGTTCCTGTGTGAAGGGCGATGTAAACCCCTCATTATATCCTAAGGGATTCTACTGTTTCTGGGGAAGGGGAAAGAATTGGGACAATGGTCCCTACATTTACATAGCTGAATTCAGGGATGTCTTGTTGTTGCAGCATATTTTCACCAATTACATATTTGTGTATTTTGTAGAAAGGTGGAGGAATGAATGTGTTCCTCTTACTCAATAACATACTTGTGGGCACCAGAGGGGAGTTGGTAAGGCCTCTGCAAAGAACTGGGCAGGTATTCACGGCTTGTGGCTGAGGAATGGGGCAGTGTGGTCCTCCTTAGGTTCCTGGTCCTGGGAGCTAGGGACTACAAAAGTTGGAAAGGCAGGATAGCTGTGCAATCTAGTGGGAAGATTTTCCTATCACTTATCTCTGGGTTCAAATCCCAGCTCAGTCACTGTATTGTGGGTTACGTTGAGTAAGTGGTTTCACCTCTCTGAGCCTTGGCTTTATCCCATATAAAATGCAATGTTTTCTCTACCCAGGATGGGTTTAAGGATTAAACAAGATGATATGTCTAGAGTTTCAAACACAGTTCCAGGCACACAGTAAGGCTGCTGACAATGGTGATTATTATAGACACTGTGCTTAGGTAGTGTGTTTCAGGAAGGGTGTGGCCAGTGAATTTTGGCTGCCTAGCTCCTGCTGAGATGATTCAGACAATAGCTATGGTTGGCCTGAGTCAGCAGATGGGAGGCTGTAGTTCATGGCCTAGAGGTAGGAGCTGACACAGAGGGAACTCCTGCCATAATATCTTTTCCCATTGCTGTAGGGCTTACGTTCTGAGAGAAAGTCTCTCCTTATGAAACCTCAGCATGAGTGAATATGGTGCTCTGATGCTCAGCATCTCTATCATCACCTTCTGGTGTACTTCCTGTATAGCAGAAGCTAGAAAGCAAAATAGAAACATTTCCAGATTCCTTTGTGGCTAGGGCTCTGGAAGTAATTGAAATTTGAGCATTAAATAATCATCTATGCCCTTACAATGAACTCTGGGGTGAGGGGTACAGAGAACATTTTCTTGACAAGAGCTTTAAATAATACATCAGTGAGGGGAACATCATAACGTGAAAGGCTGTGTTATGACTATTCTTTTCAGGCCAGTGATGACAGTGGGAGATGTGCCCATTGAAATGAGCTCCCTGAATATATTGTAGAAATAGCCATGAATTCTTCCCATCCTTGTATTCACAGCATTTTGCAGCTCTTCCAAGGTGATGTCTATTTTTGCATATCTTATTTCCAGGTTTGAATGTGTGACCACTTTGGAAAATGGAACAGTGACAAAATCTCAAACTAAGGCTTGAAAAATGCTTGGGCATTGGGGTTTGCTTGTCCTTTCCTTCTGCTTTTCAACCAGCCTCTGGTGAAAAATTCCCAGCTACACTAGTGATAGTTGGCCTTGTTTCTCAGCTTGGCCTCTCCTGGGCACATCCAACACAACACAAGTATCAGCCACCTGCAGATTGTCTGCAGCTCATGCCAGGTGGCCCCGGGCAGGGGTGATTTTGGCTTGCTCCTCCCAGGATTTCCCAAGAACCTCCTGGGAGGTGGCCAGCTTCAGATTGCACTGGAGCACCACCAACCATCTCCATCAGCAACACAATCAAGGGGTGAACTCTTCAGGCACAAGAGCCCCATGGGGTCAGCCCCTGAACAGCAGCTCCTCTACTGTGCTCATAGCCAGTCCTTGTAGCCCATTGGTCTGGGGGTATATATTTCCCATTAACATGATATCACCAATCAAGGCTCAATAACAAAAGGAGTGTGCACATAGCCCTCAGAGTTTTACCTGATCTGGAGCGTCCAGATCAGGTAAACAGGGAAGCTGTGCCACTGGGCCCTACAAAACACCTACAATATAAGGACACTCTACCAAGACTGGGAGACATAGCAGCTCTACCTTATTCATAGAAACAAGCACAGGGAGGCAGCCAAAATGAGAAGACACAGAAACATATTCCAAATGGAAGAACAAATCAAAATTCCAGAAAAAGAACAAAATAAAGTGGAGACATGTAACCTACCAGATGCAGAGTTTAAAACACTGCTTATAAGGATGCTCAATGATTTCAGTGAGAGCTTCAGCAAAGAGGTAGAAAACATAAAAGTTGAGATAGAAATTATAAAAAGGAATCAATTAGAAATGAAGAATACACTAACTGGGAATTCACTCTCTCTCCCCATGTGTGACCTGGAGATGGGTCTTTTCTGGCCCTTGGAGAAACTGGGCTTGGACAAAAACTTGGAACATTGGCTGTCCTGGTTCTTGGGCCTTTAAACACAGACTGGAATTTACACCATCAACCTTTCTACTTCTCAGGCTTTTGGACTCTGGCTGCAACTACACCACGGAGCTCTCCCAGGTCTCCAGCTGGCCAGCTGCCGATCTTGGGATGTTTTAACCTCCAGTCACAAAGCTCATTCAAAAAGAAACAGATAACCTGGAGGGCAAGATGGTTGAGGAATTAGTGCAAACCATTCTAACCTCCTCCCAGGACCAATCTGGAATTACAACTAAACTGTGGAGAAATTACCCAAAACAAATGACTAAACAATGGTGAGAGAAAAACCTTATAACCTCGGACAGACAGAAGAACAAGCTTCAGCACAACCTGTCTGCACCTACACAACAGCATACAAGATGTGGTAGGCAGAGTGATACTCAGTCAACTAGTTGGAGGGAAGGGCCCACCAAAGAATGACCCCCCAAAAATCAAAACCCAAAGACATACAGAGAGCCAACATAAACAGCATCCCAAGAGCAGCAAGTTCAGAAGATCAAGGAGACTGCAACACCGAATCTCACAAGTCTCCTACCATAGAAGTTCACAACACAAACTCAGGGAGTCAAAACAGATCAATTAAAGAAGCAGAGGGTAACCAGAAGAGTCTCACAAACAATGGGAAGACAAAGAAACAATCCCTAAATGAAAGGGAAGGAGGAAGCCTCCAAAGAATGCTAAATGAAACAGAGGCAAGTTAACTATCAGATATTGAGTTCAAAGCAGTGGTTATCAGGAAGCTTAATGAGCTCACAGAGAACTACCAAAAACTACAGGGAAACTACAATAACTCACTGCAAACTATATCAACATGAAAAAGGAAAAAGAAACTATCAACAAAGGCCAGAGGAAATGAGGAATACTATTTCTGAACTGAAGAACACAGTAGGAGGAATCAAAAGCAGGCTAGATGGAGCTGAGGATCAAATCAGTGAGCTAGAGGACAAGGTAGAAAAAAAAACAACTAGAAAGAGCAAGAAAAGGAAAAAAGACTCAGAAAGAAGGAAGAGGTGTTAAGGGAACTGCATGACAACATTAAATATAATAATTTCTGTATAATAAGGATTCCAGAAGGAGAAGAAGAAAAGTAAGGTGTTTTTCAAACACCTGTTTGATAAAATAATGATTAAAAAAATCCCTAATTTGATGAGAGAAAAAGCCACACAGATCTAGGAGGCATGGAGGGTCCTAAACAAGAAGAACCCAAAACAGCCCACTCCAAGATACACATCATAATTAAAATGGCAAAATTCCAAGACAAAGAGAGAATCTTAAAGGCAACAAGGGAGAAACGGGAAGTAACATACAAGGGAGCCCCAATAGGGTCAGCAGATGACTTCTCAATGAAAATGGTACAAGCCAGACGAGAATAACAAGAAATATTCCAAGTAATGAAAACCAAAGGCCTGCAACCAAAACTACTCTATCCAGCAAGGCTCTCAGTTAAAATGGAAGGGCAAATAAGAAGCTTTCCAGACAAAAGAAGACTCAAAGAATACACCTCCACCAAACCAGCGTAGTAAGATATACTAAAGGGACTGCTTTAAGAAAAGGAAGAAAAAGAGTGAAAGAGAGAACACAGGTATGAAGGATATAAAATGGCAATGAATAAGTACTTATCAATAATAACCTTAAACATAAATGGATTAAATGCTCCAATCAAAAGTATTAGAGTAGCTGAATGGATAAGAAATCATGACCCACACATATGCTGCCTACAAGAGACCCACCTCAGAACAAAAGACCTGTGCAGACTGAAAGTGAAGGGCTGGAATAAATTATTCCAAGCAAATGGACAGGGAAAAAAAGCCAGGGTAGCAATACTCATACCAGACAAAATAGACTTCAAAAAGGGGCCATAAAGAGACCCAGAAAGTGATTTCATAATATTCAAGGGAAGAATCCATCAAGAACACATAAACATAAATATATATGCATCCAACACAGGAGCACCGAAATATATAAGGAAAATCTTGGAAGACTTCAGAAGAGATATTGACAGCAACACAATTATAGTAGGGGATTTTAACAATCCACTTCAAAAAGGGATACATCTTCCAAACAAAATATCAACAAAGATATTGCAGCATTGAACAATGTCCTAGATCAAATGAACTTAACTGATATATATAGAACTTTTCATGCCAAAGAAGTAAAATACACATTCTTTTCAAATGCACAGGGAACATTTTCAAAGATAGCCCACATGACAGGACACAAAACAAGCCTTAACAAATTCAAGAAAATTGAAATCATGTCAAGCATTTTCTCTGACCATAAGGGACTGAAAGTAGAAAGTAACCTCAAGGAAAAAACTCAAAAACACTTAAATTCATGGAGATTGAATATCATGCTATTTAACAATGAATGGATTAAGAATGGGATCAAGAATGAGATCAAGGAATAAATAAAAAAGTTTCTGGAAACAAACGAAAATGAACTCAACAACAGTCCAAAACTTATGGGATACAAACAAGGCTGTCCTGAGAGGGAATTTCATAGTAATACAGGCCTACCTAAAAAAAGATGGAAACATTGAAAATAAACAACTTGACCCTACACTTACAAAAACTGGAGGAACAACAAAGAGCCCAGAGCAAGTAGAAAGAAGGAAATAACCAAGATCAGAGAAGAATTAAATGACATAGAGACTAAAATAACAGTTTAAGTATCAATTAATCCAGGAGCTGGTTCTTTGAAAAGGTAAACAAAATCAAGAAGCCTTTAAGAAGACTCACCAAGAAAAAGAGAGAGAGGGCCCAAATAAACACAATCAGAAATGAAAGAGGAGAGATTACAACTGATACCACATAAATACAAAGGACTGTAAGAAATTACTATGAAGACTATGTGCCAAGAAATGATCAAGTGGGATTCATCCCAGGGATGCAAGGATGGTATAATATTCACAAATCAATAAATGTAATACATCACATAAACAAAAGAAAAGGCAAAAATCACATAGTCATATCAATAAGTGCAGAAAATGCATTTGATAAGGTATACCATGCATTTATGATAAAAAACACTTATCAAAGTGGGAATAGAGGTAGCATTCCTCAACATAATAAAGGCCATATATGAGAGACCTACACCCAACATCATACTCAATGGGCAAAACCTAAAAGCTTTTCCACCAAGATCAGGAACAAGACAAGGTTGTCCACTTTCACCACTTTTATTCAACATGGTATTGGAAGTCCTAGCCACAGCAATCAGACAAGGAAAAGAAATAAGAGAACTTATCATCCAAATTGGAAAAAAGGAAACAAAAGTCATTGTTTGCAGATGACATGATAGTGTACATAGAAAATCCTATAGACTCCACCAAAAAGCTACTCAACCTATTAAGTGAATTTGGGAAAACAGTGGGATAGGAAGTCAATATTGAGAAATCAAAGGCATTTTTGTACACCAACAATGAAATATCAGAAATGAAAATCAACGGAAAAATCCCATTTCCTATAGCAATAAGAAAAATAACACACCTTAGAATAAAGCTAACAAAGGAGGTAAAAGAGCCATACTCAGAAAACTATACAACAGTGAAGAAAGAAATTAAGGAAGACACAAACAAACGGAAGCATATACTGTGTTCATGGATTGGAAGAATCAACATTACCAACATGTCCATACTACCTAAAGTAATTTATAGATTCAACACAATCCCTATTAAAATACCTATGGCATATTTCACAGACATTGAACAGACATTTCAAAAACTTATATGGAACCATAAATGACCATGAATAACCACAGCAATTTTGAGAAAGAAGAACAAAGTGGGAGGGATCACAGTGCCTGATATCAAACTATAATTACAAGACAACTGTAATCAAAACAGTCTGGTTCTGGCATAAGAACAGACACATAGATCAATGGAACAGAATAGAAAGTCCAGAAATAAATCTAAGTCTCAACAATCAATTAATATTTGACAAAGGGGGCAGCAAAATAAAGTGGAGTAAAATAGCCTCTTCAACAAATGGTGTTGGGAGATCTGGACAGTTGCATGCAAAAAATGCAACTCGATCACCAACTTACACCATACACAAAAATAAATTCAAGGTAGATAAAAGACTTACATATAAGTCGTGACACCATCAAAGTCCTAGTGGAGAACATAGGGAGGAAAATCTCAGATATTCCATACAGCAATATTTTCACTGATATGTCCCCTAGAGCCAGGGACATAAAGGAAAGAATAAACAAATGGGATCTCATCAAATTAAAAAGCTGCATAGCTTAAGAAAACGGCATTAAAATGAAAAGAGAACCAACTATATGGAAAAACATATTTGCCAATGGTACCTTGGACAAGGGTTTGATCTTTAAAGTATATAAAGAACTCACATGAGTCCACTCTAAGAAGACAAACAACCCAATTAAAAAATAGGCAAAAGACTTGAACAGACACTTCCCTATGGAGAACATACAGAGGGCTGAGAGACATCTGAAAGGATGCTCAGCATCACTAGCCATCAAAGAGACGCAAATTAAAACCACAATGAGATACCACTTCACACTGGACAGAATGGTTACCAGAAACAAATAAACAAGCACCAAGTTTTGGAGAGGATGTGGAGAAAAGGGAACCCTAGTGCACTGTTGGTGGGAATGCAAGACTGGTGCATCCACTGCAGAAACCGGTATGGAATTTCCTCAGAAAACTAAATATAGAACTTCCTTTTGACCTAGCAACTTCACTGCTGGGATTATACCGTATGAATCCTGAAACACCAACTGAAAAGAACCTATGCATCCCAATGTTCATAGCAGCACAATTCACAATAGATAAGTTTTGAAAGTATCACAGGTGCTCATCAGTAAATGAGTGGATGAACAAACTATGGTACATTTACACAAGGGAATACTATGCAGCAGAAAGAAAGAAGGAGCTCCTACTCTTTGCCACAGCATGGATGGAACTGCAGTATGATGCTAAGTGAAATAAGCCAGGCAGTGAAAGGCAAATACCATATAATCTCATCTATAAGTGTTACCTAATCAACAAAACAAACAGGGAAGCAAAATATAACTTTTGCAGAGACATTGAAATTAAGAACAAACTGACAGTAACCAGGGGGAAGGTGGGAGGGGATAATTGGGGGAAAAGGGTGAAGGGTTTTCTGGAACATATAAAAGACACATGGGCAAAACTAAAGAGGGGTAGGATCAAGGGTGGAAAGTGGAGATGGCTGAGATGGGAGGCAGTGGGGGAGGAAATAGAGATGACTGTACTTGAATGACAATAAAAAAAAGTTAGAAAAGAGAAAAAAGAATACACTTACTGAAGTGAAGAATATAATACAGGGATTGAATAGTAGAGAATAGATGAAGCTGAGGATTAAATCAGTGATTTGGAAGAGAAGGAAGCAGAAAACAGTCAAAACAGCAAAATGAAAAAATTGAAAAAAAAAAAACCTTGATGAGGATAGTTTAAGGAGGATAGTTGAAGGAGCCTTTGAAAGAACTTCATGTGTACCAATGTTTACATCATGGAAGTGCTGGAAGGAGAGGAGAATGAATAAAATTGAAAACTATTTGACAAAATAATGATAGAAGTGTTTCTTTACCTCATGAAGGAAATAGACACAGAAGTCCAGGAGGTGCAGAGATATCAAAACAAGATGAACCCAAAGAGGCCCAACCCAAGACACATCATAATTAAAATGGCAAAGGTCGAAGACAAGAAAGGATTTTAAAAGCAGCAAGAGAAAAGCCTTTATCTTCAAGAGAGTTCTCATGAGACTGTCAGCTGATTTCTCAACAGAAAATTTCAGACCAGGGTAGTTGGTATGAAATATTCAAAGTGATGGAAAGCAAGGACTGATCATCAGTATTACTGTACCCAGCAATGCTATTATTTAGAATCAAGGACAGGTAAAGAACTTGACCAGTATTGGAATAAATATTAAAGGGTCTTCTAGAAAAAGAAGGAGAAGGAGATAGAGAAGGAGAAGGAGAAGGAGGAGGAGGTAAAAAATATAAATACTAAAATGGCAATAAATACATATTCATCAACAATTACCTTAAATGAAAGTTGATTAAATGCTCCAATAAAAAGACATGTGGTGACTGGATGGATAACAAGAGAAGACCCTATAAGAAACTCACTTCAGATCAAGAGACAGAAAGCAGGATTTCAGGATGGCAGAGTTGGTAGAAACTAAACTCACCTCCTTCCAGGACCAAACTGGAATTATAACTAAATTAAAGGTCACCCTGAATAATCAACTGAAGACTAGCCAAAGCAGAATCTTATAACCATGGATTTACAGAATAAGCTACATTGAACTTGTAGCAAGTGTGGAGACACACAAAAAAGCTATGTCTGCTTCCATGGCATTCAGCTGAGTTCTGGAGGGTTATCTCAACTGCAGGAGGTTCCCCCTCAGAAACATGGGGCCTAAACTCCAAGCTGGGTTCTGCAGCCCAGAGCACCAGAGCCAGGAAGAGACAACCACATAACATATAGCTTTGAATAGTAGTGGGGTTACCATTTGCTAGGGTGAGATGGAGACTCCTAGAGATATAGGTA
The DNA here is from genome assembly GCA_004024845.1 of Tonatia bakeri. NCBI lineage: Eukaryota > Metazoa > Chordata > Mammalia > Chiroptera > Phyllostomidae > Tonatia > Tonatia bakeri. Next base: position 9,672 of record PVIA01004392.1, on the reverse strand, counting down.
CCCTATTGAAGGGCCAATGGACAAAATTTCACTGACAGTCACTCAGCCTGGGCTCTGACAGAAGAAGAGCAAAGTGGACTAGAGTTGTCTGAGGAGAGTTTGATGTTTGTGGCTGTAGGGGAGGGAGATGGGAGGCACAGCCACCAGGATCCCTGTACTGTAGAGGCCATCTTTTTTGTATGAAGCATTCCCCTCTGTGTGGTATCAGCCTAGGGGGAAGCAATTGCCCCACCCCCTGGACTCTCTCTTGCCCCAACCTGTGGAGATCAGGCCCTGCCAGAAAGTCATCTGCCTTGGCCAAGGTGTAGAGGTCTGGGAAAACTCAAAAGGTGACAGTGACTTGGCTTTGGGGTGGGGGTCCTTTCCTCCAGTTTCCCATTAACCTTATTGGTGCTTCCGTCTCTTTGGAGATCTGAAAGGACTATCCTCCTGGCTTCTGGCAGAACCAAACCCTGGGCCTCAGAGGTATGACCTACCTGATTTCTATTGGGTTTGCACTGATGAGGTTGGGGCAAAATCTGGGACAGACTGAGTCATTTGGCTCTAGGGCAGGGACCACACACACTACCTTCCTTGAAGCCTGAATGGAACCTTCTCTCACAGGTGATCCACTAGCCTCATTCTCCCAACTCTGCCAGAACCTCTCAGTGACAGTCTGACAGGCAGCCAGTATGTGGAGGCAGGCAGAGGTAGACTCATTGGGGTGACTTAGTACTTTTGTTTACTTGCCCTTAAACCCAGTGCTGGAAAAAAACAGCCTTGGTGCACAACTTGGTCCTTCCGCCATGTACTCACGCCCAGCAGAGGCAGCCAAAAATTGTGGATTGCTTGTAGCTCCAAACATGTTGCTGAGTGCTAGGCAAAGACAGCATCTGATACTGGTCTGAACTAGAGTTCCTCCCGAGGCCCAGAAGCAACAGATCCAGTGACCAGCTTCAGACAACATTAGAGCAAGATTCAATAAGCTTCACAAACAGTATGTCTAATGGTACATCTCAGCAGTCACAATACTATGCTGAGGCAAATTCTGCTTCATGTGGTGAGCACCTGCACAGCAGCTCGCACACTGTGGGTCAGATTGAGCCTCACAGTTAGCCAGCATGAGGATCAAACCCACATGTAAATAGGCCAATAGCAATCAAGACTCAATTACAAAAGAATGGCCCACATAAACCACACAAGGAGCATTCCTAGAGCTCATCAAGGAGACTGTGCCACTAGGTCCCACAGGACACCTACTACATAAGGCCACGCCATGAAGACTGGAAGTCATAGAAGATCTATATAATACATAGACATGACACAAAGAGGCAGCAAAAATGGCCACACACACAAAAATAGGGCCTAAATGAAAGAAGAGGAGAGCTCTCCAGAAAAGGAGCTAAGTGAAATGGAGACAAGCAATTTACTAGGTACAGAGTTCAAATAATGTTATAAGGATGTTCAAGGAACATATTGAAACTTACAACAGCATGAAAACATAAAAAACACCAGTCATAAATTTAAAATACAATATATGACATAAAAAACACACTGGAAGGCTCTGACTGGCATGGCTCAGTTGATTAGGTATTGTACTGCAAAGCAAAAAGTCACTGGATTGATTCCAGGTCAAGGTACATGCCTGGGTTGCAGGCCAGGTGCCCGGTTTTGGCCTGTGCAAGAGGTGTAAGATCAATGTTTCTCTCTCATATTAAACTTTCTCTCTATCTTTTTCTCCCTCCCTTCCCCTTTCTCTAAATAATTACATTTATAAAAATCTTTAAAACTACACTCAAAGGAATAAACAGTAGGTTGGATGAAGCAGAGGATCAAATCACTGTTTGAAAAAGAAAGTAGAATACACACCCAATAAGGAGCAAAAAGAAAAAAGAATAAAAAAGAATGAAGATAGCTTAAGGGACCTTTGGGACAACATATAGTGTAACAACATCTGCATTACAGGGGTACCAGAAGAAGAGAGAGAGAAAGGAATTGAGAACCTCGCTGAAGAAAGACTGAAAACTTTTTTAACCTTGTGAAGGTTAAAAAAAGAAAGATAAAAGGGTTGTTAACACCAAATCAGTATTAGGAAAAATGTTAAAGGGTGTGCTTTAAGAAGTAAAAGAAGAATAAAAAAGAAAAAAATCCAAAGGAACACAGTTAAAAGAATAAAACGGCAATAAATACATACCTACCAATAATCATTTTAAATATAAATAATTTAAATGCTCCAAACAAAAGACATAGGTAGCTAAATGGGTAGGAAAGCAAGAGCCATATATATGCTATCTACAAGAGAACCACTTCACAACAAAAGATACCTACAGATTAAAAGTAAATAGGTGGGAAATTGTAAATTCTGGGCAAGATGGAGGTGTATGTAGATACATTTTGCCTCCTCAGGCAACATCAAATTTAAAAACAGAAGGACAACATCAAATTTAAAAACAAAAAACAACCAGAACTGCAAGAAAATTAAACTGTATGGAATTCTGACAAACAAGGAGTTAAAGAAGAAATATTCATCCAGACTTGTAGGAGGGGTGGAGATGGGCAGCTGAGGTGGAGAGGATGCTCAGCAAGCTGGCAGCTGGAGGACCAGGTGGGTAAGGTGGTGGCTGGCAGTTCCACATTTGTATGCGAACAAACTGGGAGGAACAACTGGTGAGTCAGACAGACTGTACAACACAGTGTTCCAGTGCAGGAAAAGAAAGCCTGAAAACCTTTGACTGAAAAAAACATGTGGGGGTTGCGGTGGTGGGAGAAACTCCCAGCCTCACAGGAGAGCTTACTGAAGAGACCCAAAGGCTTCTAGAATGTACACAAATCCACCCATCTGGGAATCAGCACCAGAAGGACCTGATTTGCTTGTGGTAGTGGCAGAAGTGACTGAAACCTGGCAGAGAGATGAACAAGCAATACTGTTCCCTCTTGGACACCTCACCCACATACAGCACCACAATGCAGTGATGTGGGTTGCCCCACCCTGGCAAATACCTAAAGTCCTGCCCCTTACTACATAACAAGTGTGCTGAGAAAAAAAAAAAAAAGCTCTAAATGAAAGAACAGGTCAAAGGTCTAAAAAAAACACAACTAAGTAATGAAAAGATAGTCAACCTATCAGTTGCACTGTTCAAATACTGGTAATCAGATTGCTCACAGAATTGGTGGAGTATGGTTGCAAAATATGAAAAGTGAAATAAAGGAAAATATACAGGGAACCAACAGTGATAGGAAAGAAACCAAGACTCAGATCAACAGTTTGGACCAGAAGGAAGAAATGAATATTCAACTAGAACAGAATGAAGAGATAAGAATTAAAAAAAAAAATGAGGAGAGGCTGAGGAACCTGAAGGACGACATTAAATGCTCCAATATCCAAATTGTAGGGGTGCCAGAAAAAGAAGAAGAGCAAGAAATTGAAAGCCTATTTGAAAAAATAATGAAGAACTTCCTCAATCTGGAAAAGGAAATAGACTTACAGGAAGTTCAGGTAGCCCGGAGAGTCCCAAAGAAGTTGGACCCAAGAAAGCACACACCAAGGCACATCATAATTACATTTCCCAAGATTAAAGTTAAGGAGAGAATCTTAAAAAGCAGCAAGAGAAAAGGAGACAGTTTCCTACAAAGGAGTTCCCATAAGACCATCAGCTGATTTCTCAAGAAACCTTGCAGGCAAGAAGGGACTGGAAAAAAGTATTCAAAGTCATGAAAGGCAAGGACCTACAAACAAGATTGCTCTATCCAGCATGGCTATTAGTTAGAATGAAAGAGCAGATAAAGTGCTTCCAAGATAAAGTCAAATTAAAGGAGTTCATCATCACCAAGCTCTTATTATATGAAATGTTAAAGGGAATTATCCAAGAAAAAGATGATCAAAACTATGAACAGCAAAATTTCAACAAACTCACAACTTTTAACAAGTGAACCTAAGAAAACTAAAAGAAAAACAAACTAAGCAAACAACTAGAAGAGGAACAGATCACAGAAATGGAGATTACATGGAAGGTTATCAGTGGGCAGGGGGAGGGAAATGGGGAAAGATGGGGGAAAAGGTACAGGGAATAAGAAACATAAATAGTAAGTACAAAATAGATGGGGGGAGTTTAAGAATAGTATAGGAAATGTAGAAGCCAAAGAACTTATATGTATGACCCATGGACATAAACTAGGCAGGGAGGAGGGGATTTTGGTGGGAGGGCATATGCAGGCAGATGGGAATAAAGCAGAGAAAAAAAATGGGACTTCTGTAACAGCATAATCAATAAAATATATTTAAAAAATAAAGACTCCCTGGTGCCCTGGAAAAAAAGAATTACAAATAGGACTTCTGACTAAGGTGGAGGCATAGGTAGACATGCTTTGACTCCTTGCACAACCATAAGAAGGATCACAACTACCCTAAAAACAAACAACAACCAGAACTTCCAGAAAATCAAAATATATAGAAGTCTGAGAACTGAGGATTTAAAGAAAATATATGCATCCACATGGATAGGAGGGTTGGAGCTGGGGAGCTGGGATGGAGTGGAGGTGATGTGGAGATGGAGAAATTGCAGTGGCAAGGCAATGGAGGCTTGGCTGATGGAACGGGCAGTCCCAAATTCACATGTGGTGAATGAAAACCAAGAGAGATGAGATGCCTGGGGAGTGAATGATCCCAGCCCCAGTCCAGACCATGCAGTCCAGAGTTCCAGCTCTGGGTAATAAAGCCTCATAATTTCTGGCTGTAAAAACCAGTGGTCGTTGGGGTAGCAGGAGGAACTGATGGTCTCCCAGGAGAGTGCTTAAAGGGCTATCCCGATCCCAGAATGTACACAAATCCACCCATTTTGGGAACCACCATTAGGACAACAGCTAGAGAGGCTCCAGTTGTATACAGGAAGTGGGTGAAGTGACTGGAAATGGGGTCAGTGCCAAGCAAGTGGCATTGTTCCTTTTCAGACCCCTCCCCCACATACAGTATTAAAAAGTGGTGAAGTGGTTTGCCCTGCCCTGGTGAATACCTAAGGCTCCACCCCTTTTATCATTAAAGATGTGGCAAGACAGGGAGACAAAGCAGCTCTACCTAATACACAGAAACAAACACAGGGAAGTGCCAAATTGAGGTGACAAAGAGATATGGCCCAAATGAAAGAACAGATCAAAATTCCAGAAAAACAACTAAGCAAAAATGGAGTAGCCAACCCATTAGATGCAGATTTCAATACACTGACAATAAGTATGCTCAGAGAACTCAATGAGTACAGCAAGTGCATAAGAGAAGAAGTGAAAGACATACCATGTGATCTCATCTACAAGTGGAATCTAATTAACAAAACAAACAAGCAAGCAAAATGTAACCAGAGACATTGAAATAAAGAACAAACTGACAGTAAGCAGAGGGGAGGGAAAGAGGGATAATGGGGGGAGTGTAGGGGAAGGGCCATCAAGGAACATGTATAAAGGACACATGGACAAAGCCAAAGGGGGTAGGATTCAGGGTAACAGGTGGGGGTGGGTGAGGCAGGGGAAAATGGTGGTGGGAAAATGGAGACAACTGTATTTGACCAACAAGAAAAATGGTTAAAGAATACAATACTATAAAAAAAGAAATAGGCAGTCAACAAGTTCAAAATGAAGAAACAAGAACTTTAAAAAAGTGAGGAAGGAAAAAAGAAGACTGTGGGATATCTCCAAAAGTGCCAAAATCTAAATCATAGGAATAAAGGAAGGATAAGAGAAAGAGCAAGAAATTGGAAACTTATTTGAAGATATAACAAAAGAAAATTCCCTAATTTGATGAAGGAAATAGACATAGAAGTCCTGGAAGTATTGAGAATCCCAAAAAGTTGGACCCAAACAGGACCACACCAAAACACATCATAATTAAATTGTCAAAGATTAAAGATAAGAAGAGAATCTTAAAAACAGCAAGAGAAAAGAAGAGAGTTACCTACAAAAGACTTTCCATAAGACTATCTGCTGATTTCTCAAAAGAAGCTTTTCAGGCTAGAAACAACAAATATTCAAAGTGATGAAAAGCAAGGACCTACAACTAAGATTACTCTATCCAGCAAAGCTATCCTTTAGAATGGAAGGGCTGATGAAGTGTTTCCCAGACAAGGTAAAGCTAAAGGAGTTCATCATCAGCAATCTCTTATTATATGAAATGTTAAAGGGACTTATCTAAGAAAAAGAAGATCAAAGCTATGAAGAGTAAAATGACAACAAACTCACAAGTATCAACAACCAAACCTAAAAATCCAAAACCAAAACCAAACTAAGCAAACAACTGGAACAGGAACAGAATCACAGAAATGGAGGTCACATGGAGGATAACCGCTGGGAAGGGCTAGAGGAGAGAATGTGAAGGTACAAGGAATAAGAAGCCTAAAGGGTAGGTACAAAATAGACAGGGGTAGGTTAAGAATAGTATAGGAAATGTAGAAGCCAAAAAACTTATATGTATGACCTATGGACATGAACTAAGGGGTAGAATGCTGGTAGGAGGGGTATTTCAGGCAGAGAAGAATGAAGGGGAGAAAAAATGGGACAGCTGGAATAACAATCAATAAAATACATTTTTCAAAAATTTAATGTGAAATACAGAGCTTCACAGACAAAAAAGAAAATGGAGTAAAGGAGCTCATTACCACCAGATTGGCACTGCAAGAAATTTTAAAAGGACTGCTATAAGAACAAAGGGAGAGAGATTGGAACATAGTTAAAAAGGAGAAATGGCAATAAATAAGTATTTATTAATAATAAACTTAAGTGTAAATGGATCAAATGCTACAATCAAAAGACAGGGTAGCTGAATGGATAAAAATCATGACCTTTATATATACTTTCTACAGGGGACTTACCTCAGAAGAAAAGATTGATATAAGGTGAAAGTGAAGGGCTGGGGAAAATTTCCCTGTAAATGAAGATGAAAAAATAGCCAGGGTAGCAATACCTATATCTGCCAAAATAGACTTCAAAACAAAGGCCATCATAGGTCACTACCTAATACAAAGGGACTGATTAAAGAAGAGGCTGTAAGTTTTGTAAATACATATACCACAATACAGGAGCACATAAATATATAAGGAAAATCTTGATGGACTTTAAGAAAAAGGTTGAAAGGAATACAATGATACTAGGGGATTTTAACACCACATTGTCCCAAATTGATAGATTTTCCAGACAAAAAATCAGCAAGGAAAGTGTGACCTTAAATGACATACTAGGTTGAATGGATTTAATTAATATTTACAAAACATTTCATCCTAAAGCAGGAGAATATACATCCTTCTCAAGTGCAAAAGAAAGTTCTCAAAGATAGACCACATGTTAGGACACACAATAAATCTTAAAAAATTCAAGAAGATTGAAATCATATCTAGCATATTCTCAGGTCATAATGGCATGAAACTAGAAATAAACCTCAGTAAAAAACCTCAATAACATTCAAATACATGGAGGCTAAATATCATGTTATTAAATAACGAATGGGTTATCAATGAGATGAAGGAAGAAATAAAAAATTACCTAGAAACAAATGAAAATGAACAAGCAACAACCCAAAAATCTATGGGCCACAGTGCAAACAGTTCTGAGAGGGAAGTTCATAGCATTACAGGTCTATCTCAAAAAGCAAGAAAAATCTCAAATAAACAATCTTATCCTAAACCTAAAAAAAGTAAAACAACAACAACAACAACAACAACAACAACAACAACAACAGCAGCAGCAAACTAAGCCTAGATTGAGTAGAAGGGAGGAAATAATGAGGATCAGAGTGGAAAAAATGACAGAGAGTAAAATATCAATTCAAAAGATCTATGAATCCAGGAACTGGTTCTTTGAAAAGGTAAACAAAATTAATGAACCTTTAACCAGACTCATCAAAAAAGAGAGAACTCAAATACATAAAATTATAAATGAAAGAGGAGATATAAAAAACTGATATCATGGAAATATAAAGGTTTGTAAGAAAATACTATGAAAAACTACATGCCAAGAAATTGAACAATCTCAAATAAATTGATAAATTTCTAGGACAACTTTCCAAAACTGAATCAGGGAGAATCAGAGAATCTGAATAGATCAATCACAACTAACGAAATTGAAGCAGTAATCAAAAATCTCCCAGCAAACAAATATCCTGGACTGGATGGCTTCGCAGCTGAATTTTACCAACCATTCAAAGCAGAACTAACTCTTATCCTTCTCAAACTATTCAAAAAATTCAAGAAGGAAGACTTCCAACCTCTTTTTATGAGGCCAGAGTTATACTAATTCCAAAATCAGATGAAGACATAACAAAGAAAGAAAATTATAGGTCAATATCCCTGAAAAACATATATGCCAAATTCCTCAACAAAATATTAGCCAACCAGATCTAGCAATACATTAAAAAGATCAAGTGGGATGTATCCAGGGAAGCAAGGTTTATGTGATACTCACAAATAAGTAAATGTGATATGTCACATAAACAAAATGAAAAATATCACATGATCATACCAATAGATGCAGAAAAAACATTTGATAAATTTCAGCACTAATTTATGTTAGTTTTTTTAAAATTTAAAAAAGTTTTTGGTCTTTTTCTATAGTTGTTCAAGTACATTTGTCTCCATTTTCACCCCACCACGACTTCCATCCCACCTATCCCCAACCCCCAGCCTCGAACCTACTTCCCTTGACTTTGTCCATGTGTCCATACATGTTTCTTGATGGCACCCCATACTCCCTATTATCCCTTTCCTTCCTCTCTGATTACTGTCAGATTGTTCTTTATTTAAATGTTTCTGGTTGTATTTTGTTTGCTTGTTTGTTTTGTTGATTAGGTTCTACTTATAGGTGAGATCATATGGTATTTGTCTTTCACTGCCTGGCTTATTTCACTTAGCAAAATGCTCTCCAGTTCCATATATGCTGTCACAAATGGTAGGAGCTCCTTCTTTCTGCTATGTAGTATTCCACTGTGTAAGTGTACCACAGTGTTTTGATCCATTCATTCACTGATGGGCACTTAGGTTGCTTCCAGCATTTGGCTATTGTAAATTATGCTGCTATGAACATTGGGGTGCATAGGTTTTTTTGAATTGGTGTTTCAGGATCCTTAGGGTATAATCCCAACAGTGGTATTGCTGGGTCAAAAGGTAGTTCCATTTATGATAGAAACTCTGACTAGAGGTAGCATACCTCAACATAATAAAGGTTATATACAAAATGCCTACAGGCAACATCATGCTCAATGGGCAAAAACTAAAAGCATTTCCTTTAGGATCAGAAACAAGACCCCAATGTCTGCTTTCATCTCTTATTCAACTTACAGTATTGAAACACCTAGCCACAGTGATCAGACAAGAATAAGAAATGAAAGGCATCCAAGTTAGAGATGAGGAAGTAAAACTCTCATTATTCACAGACAACATGATACTATACATAAAAAATCCTAAATACTGCAACAAAAATCTACTATCTGATAAATAAATTCAGCAAAGTAACAGGATACAAAATCAATGGTTAGAAATGAATTTCATTTTTATACACCAAAAAAGAACAATCAGAAAGAGAAACTAAGAAAACAATCTTATTTACTATCACAACGACAAAAAAAAAGTAAGGACCTAGTAATAAATTTATCTAAGGAGATAAAAGACTTGCATTCAGAAAACGATAGGACACTAAAGAAAGAAATTGAAGAGGATATGAGTG